>PVJO010000184.1:193392-294227 GCA_004026905.1 Hystrix cristata
ATAGCCAGGAAAATTCTAAATAACATACTACAAATTTGCATTAAACAGCATATTACAAGGGCTGTAGACTTCATGACCTAGTTAAATTTATTAGAAGAATACAAGGGTGTTTCAAAAGAAGAAAATCAATCAATAAATCAAATCACATTAATCATCACATTAAGGTGCAAAAGGCTTGTTACCTTAGATCCAGAGAAAGAAACTGAGAAAGCCCTACATCCATTCATTAAAAAAAGAACTGTCAATTAACTAAATACAGAGGAATTTAACCAATATGATAAAAACTCTATGTGAAGAACTCATAACTAATATACTTACAGTGAAAAAAAAAAAGCGTTTCCTCTAAGATTAGGAACAAGGCAAGGCTATCTGCTCTTACAACTTCTATCTAACTCATGATATTGGAAGTCTTACAGCAGTCAAGAGCAGGAAACAAAAGCCATTCACATTGGAAAGGAAGGAGTAAAATTATCTCTGCAGTTGACTTGAGGTTATGTGTGTATTCCTTTATATATACGTTAAAGATACACATACACGAACATGCACACACAGAGCTAGAACAAAAAAAAGGAATTCAGTAATGTCACAGAATGCAAAATTCACAAAGAGAAATCAGTAGCATTTCTGTACACTGAAAAGGAGCTATCCAAAAAAGAAATTAAGGAAACAATAACATTAATAATAACATAAAAAGTAAAATATTTAACCAGGAAAGTGAAAAGCCTTGACACTTAGCATTACGAACCACTGATGGAGGAATCAACCTGCGTACTTTAAACCGGCGAATTGTTCAAAATGTGAAAGACATCTCAATAAAGTTGTTATATAAGGCAAACTGGCTCAATATCCTTCCTCCTCCTGTTTTGTTTAACTTCAGTCTCATTGCTCTTTGCCCTTCATCCATAACTTTCAATGCTGTTCCGTTTTATAGTCTTGTTACTCTTTAATATGCAATTTTCTGGGTTACTAATTGTATTGAGCTTATATCCCTTTTATGTGAGCCTTTTTAGGCAGATTTCTTTTTCTCTAATGTATCCCCAGCAACAAGATCAGTGCTAGACAAATAAAAGGCATCCAGTTAACACTAAATGAAAATACAGGAATGCACAGACACTCGTAAATATACACACACACACGAAAGTCTTATTGAGCAAGGTTTTCCCTGTAATTTATATTTGAAACATCCTGTGAATATTACAAGTGAATATGTAGTTTTAATTTTAAGTAGAAATTTGAAAATTATTTGTCTCACGTAATATTTCAATAAAAAGAGCTCCTGCTCCAAAGCTACAGAAATTCTCAGGTGGGCAAAATGTCAACTAGGCATCAGATTAAGTACCTTTCTTTCAAATGTCTTAGCTTCTGCTTTTGAAACCTTATTTTAGTATTCTGTACTTGTTATGTTCACTTCTGTGGTGGGCATGAATTTATTATTTTATTATAATTAGGTTGCAATCCAAAATGTACTCATGCCAAAACACTCTTGTGAGAACAGATGTGCCAGTCAGACATGGACATGTGAAGTTAAACTGCACCTTCAAGTGTTACCAGTTGTTAATTGTATCTTCTCTCCTGCCTTCCAATAAAATTTTCCTGAATCATTAACACATATGGTGAATCTTTAAAATTTTTTAAAAATGTATTATGGTAAAAAAAATTATAACTGTAACTTTTATGAGATGTGAAAAAAATGTGGTGAATCCGGCTCCTCAGCACCCACCCACAGAAAGGCAGGCTCACAAAAGCATCAGTGTGTTCTCATCTACCCTGTTCATAGAAGGTAAACATTTTGATTTAGTTCAGGACATTGAGGTCACCAGGATGGCACAAATAAAGGTACTCATGAACAAGAACTTCCAAAACTGCTTCAGAAGGTGGCAAGAATGATGGGATGCCTGTGTTTAAAAAAAGGGGGAGAAACTGAGTGAGATCAATGACAAAGTGTTTTTACTGTCAAACATTTTTTTTTTTTTTTGTCCTAGGGATCAAACTAAGGGCCTTGTGCTTACTAGGCAGGTGTCAAACATTTTTTTTTTAAATTAGGCATTCTTCATGTTTATATCATGCCTCATATATTTGTGCATTGGAATCATGGATGAAGGCCTGGATCAATTTTTCCTTTGGAAGATTGTAGGGCCTCTAAAGTTTTTATCAAAGAATATTGATGAGAGTTTTATTCAATGTCCCTGAAGAGTATAGAGATTAAGTAGTTCATCAAACATAACAGAAAGCTTTATTTATCCAATTATATGAAGGATTTCAATGTGCAAATGCACAATTATGTACAACGCCTAAACACGTAAGAGTCTTACAATGTCTAATTCGATCAAAAATTTTTCGGATCACATACAATATACCAGGCACTTTCCCAAGAAGTAGACATTATAGTAAACAAGGTAAACACGATCCTTGTCCTCAATTATGTTAAGTTTAATAAGTCTATCTATAGTCAATCCAAAACAATCTTTCAATAATATATGACTTCCCTTGTAATATGACTGATGAGGACACCAGTCATTGACACCTACTTAAAAGAGGTAGATGCTAGTATAAAGGAGAAAGGCAGAGAAACAATTACAGCATGTCATGAGAGAAGGGGTTGAATTCTCAGAACAATAAACATCATGTGACTGTACATAATTAATAAATGGTTTGGCTCTTTAGAGCATTCTGGAAATGGACTCATTCAGCAGAAAAGCTTTTTTTATTTTCTACAAAGCAGGAAACAAAAGCTTAATGATTTTATATTCCATAAACAGCACCATACTATTGATATAAAAGTAAAGATTTGAACTGAAACCTGAGGAGAGATCAGAGCATACACTTTTCATCTCAGTTGCTATTATTGCTGACTATATTCCATCAACAATAATTTACAGATAACCCCTGTTGACCTATCTGTGCTCTCAATGTAAATATATTTTTGTTTTCTAATGTCTAAAATGTTTTAAAATAGAATGATATAAGCAGCAATCATCTTATAATGATTTTTAAAACCTGGAAACAAACCTTCTTCTTTGAAGGGAAATCTATTTTATAAGGAATGTGACTCATTGGTTTGATGAATGATTCATTCTTTAAAATAACATTCTAGGTGGTTTATTTTCTTCCACTTTTATAAAAGTAGAGATAACCACCTACCACCTACTCATCAGAGGATAAGGAAAATGCTCCCTATTATTATTAACTCTCCATCCTCTGAATAAAAGTACTTCTTATAGACTCAAGTGATATATGCAGGAATTTTTTTCTCTTAAAAATAATTTCTCTGTCTGTCTGTGTCTCTCTCTCTCCCTCGGACACATGCACACACAAAATTTGTCTCTCTTTCTCTTTATGTGTCAAACACACACAAACACACATTATGTACCTGACATACATGTACATACATGGGGTGATCAAAAACTATGGTGAATATTTAAATTCACCATAATTTAAATTATGGCAAAATTTTAAAAATAAGTGTGTCCAAAGCCAGGTGGAGCATTTGGAGTTTCTTGATTGAGATTAATGGCTGTGTGTCTTTTACTGTACTAATTATTTTAAAATTTCAGAAAAGCAGCATTTTTTTTATTGTGTTGATCAACTATTTCCAGAAACTTTTGTCAAATAAAAACATTACCATATGTCCTCACTCTTATTATTCATCAGATCAGGCACTGTGCACCTTCTAGCTCTTCCTCAGAGTCAAAATGACCAGGAAAAGTAAATGTTTTGAGTCTTTTCAGGACTTCAAGATAACCAGGACAGTGCAACCAAAGACAGAAATAAGGACTTCTAGAACTGCTTCAGAAAGTGGCCACAGCGATAGCATGTCTGTTTGAAGATAAGGAGAATATTTAGAGGGTATAGATGGCAATGTGACTCTTACTGTAACAATTTTTTACAGTTTAAACATTCACATTATTTTCAATCACGCCTCACATGTACATGTGCCCACTCTTGTCATTTCTACATCTTTTTTCCTACTTATATTCTAAGAGATTATCTGTTCATTTTTTTCCCCTTTCATAATCGACTTGATTTTCCTAAATTAACTTTTCCTCCCTCCTACTCTACCACGGATACCATTTTAATGGAAGTGCCGTCCTTCCTCTTCCCTCGCATGGTTCACTTTTCATCTCTGTGTATTATATTTTGTATAATTTTATTTTTGTTTATTCATCCTCTTTTCTCTTATTTCTTTCTTTTATGTACTCCTTATCGATTTACTTTCTCTTCAGGTGCTAGGAAAGAATATTTCCTCACAAACATAATCATTGTCTTCATTTGACTGGAATAGAGCTGGTTTGATAAAATGTTGCCAGCAGACAAGAATAATGGAATCTCTCATTTTCACACAGAAACCAGGAAAATAAGGAAACAAAAAAGTTTGAATAAACAACAGTAAATATCTTCACATGTGTAGAGCCTAAGGACCTGTTGATTCACACATTCCAGTCTATTTGCAAGGCCTACAACTGAGGAAGTGCACCTATCTTGCTTGGTTTAAGATCTGCTCCCCTTCTCATTATTTAATTTTGAAAATGTATAAAGAAAAATTTATTCTCTTTAACATGCCAGTTACTACACAGTTTCTATTTTTTCTACCTTTCCAAGTCTTTTTTTTAAAGATCTCACCCACAGCCACCTCTATCCAATTGTATTCAGATTTCTCAAATGGTCCAAGAGTTATCTAACTTCAAAAGGCAACATTCTTACTAGAAAGAGTAACAGCTAGAAATTTTGGTTTGCTGAATCCCTATTCTCCGAGACTATAATTAGGATACAAGAGTCTTAATTTTCCTGAAGTTTGTTCTGTTTCATTTAAACGACAAAACAGTGTTCTGTTCAGTCTAACGCAATTGATATTACATTTTTGTACATTCTTCTTTTTGAAACAAATTTATCATTAGTTCTGCTTTTAGAATTTATAAGATTCTATTTTTATTTCTTTTCAGTCATAGATGTGTCAGTGGAAAACCGAATAAACTCTACTAGAACCCCTCTCTTGTGTCCATCTCTTTGTCAAAAATATTTCAAGCCAGAGGTGGTGGCGCACATCTGTAACACCAGCACTCTGGGAGCCTCAAGAAGGACAATTACAAGTTCGAGCCCAGCCTGGGCAATTGAGCCAGACTGTCTCAAAAACAAAATAAAATAAAAATGGCTGGGTAGGTAGCTCAGGACAAAGGCCCTAGTTTCAATCCCCAGTGGGGCAGGAGGAATAAGAAGAGTTCTACCTCTACAGGGTGAAGTGCTAGACTCATAATTGTCTTCTCTCAGTAATTATTCTACTTTGAGTAAATAATATTTCTTGCTATCCAGGTGTTTTTCTCCACCAACAAACAAAATATTTAAATATGCTGAAAATAAATTAAATGTTAAAAAGCTTTCAAAAATTATTATTTAGTTGCTTAAACTTTCAACTTCTTAGAGAATGAAAACTATTTCTAAGATTAGTCACATTTTCATTTTATAAACTTCCAAAATAGTTTCTGAGATATAGATTTCTCTTGCTTTTTTGAGTTGTAATTTTTCAGAAAACAGAGCAATCTCATGGTTTAGAAAGACCTGGGATGTGAAGAAGGAATGAAACATTGAATTAACAGAACATACGACTTGCAGCAGGAAAAGAACTTTGTCATTTTTATCACATTCTTCTCGATCAAAACTACTATAACAAAGAAGAAAAACTCCTCAAGGAGAGAAGAGGAGAATCTTATTCAGCTGATGTTCAAAAGCCGTATTTTTTTTTAATCAGTTCTGTATAAATCTTAAAGTTCTAGTTTAGACACTAATAGAAGTATTTTTTTTAAAAGAAACAATGAACTATGGCTTTAGGATGTCTTTTTCTGAGCAGGTAACTCTGAAACTTTAAATAACTTACCAGTCAATAAGAGGTAGGCATGGGATATATTCACCAATGAAGGTATTATTTCTAGCATGTAAAAGTAAAACTTTGTGTTTTGTTCATTGGAGACCATGAGACTGTCGTGAGGTTGCTTTAAAAGCTCTTTCAGAAAGAGTCCCTTGTTTACCTACTAAAGAACAAGTGATAAAAAACCACATTTGAAAAGTCAATAACAGATACATTTTCTCCATCATCTTCTAACTTTTCCCTTGAGGAGTAAAACACTCCTAAAATATTTTAGAAAGTTGATATAAAATTTTTTACTAAACTACAAACTGCAAACTAAATTATAACAGCCAAAGTATCTCAGTCATTAACAGTTTCTTTTATTCCATCACAATGAGATAAGCACGATTGGTGCCAAATTACATTTTATATAAAACAGACTTCATTTCAGGGGCAATCTCTATATAGTAGTGTTAGGAAATAATCTGTTTTGCCACATCAACCCTGCATTCTTCATGAGACAAAATGTAAAGGGTTAGTAGGACCAGGTTCTATCTTTTTTGTTGTATAACAATTCCAAGTCATGTGAAAGAGCAGAAACATAATAAAACCCCAAACCTAAGAAGTACATTTCAATGCTTAGATATTCCACAAATCATCACAAATATCTATCAGAAAATTCCACCACTAAAAACCAAATGTTGACATAGGAGGACAAGTCTCCTACTTATTTCTCTGTTATCATTGGCTCCATTCCTGAATAAAATGAGTCAAATGAGAAAATTATTACTAATACTTGCACACATAATATGTGGTCCAATTTTTTGAAAAAGTCCGGAGTTGATATTCTGGCAATCACTGAAATGGTTTTTCTAAGTTAATTAGTACTAGTGTAGGTACTAATTGTTCTGAAAGACAACTAAAAGGTAAGCTTTGTGTTTGTGGTTATGTTTGTTAATAGTGGTATTAGTATTTCACAGTTTTGAGTGATTTGCCCAGACATGGTCCTTAATGGCCACTGACCAGAAGGTAAGAACACACATCTCTAGATTTCTAGCAGAAGTGGACCAGAGAAATAATTCAGTGTGTGCAAGAGGGTCCGGTTCTATGAAAGAGTATCGCTGGAGGGATCTGCTGGCCCAGGTGCGATGGCAATACTTGAACTTGGATAAGAGAAGGAATCAACACAGGATGAAATGCCCTTTGCAGCAGTCCAGCTGAGTTTAGGTGACAATTGTAAAAGCCTGACGTGTCCAAAATATCCAGAAGTGAGAGACTGAGCTGCAACTGACCACTACAAGTGATCAGAATTGCCCACTGAATCCGGTCTCTGGGAAGAAGAGTCTGAACATTGCCAAGTAATTTCTGGAAGTGAAGCTTTAAGATTGAGTGATAAAACCTTCCTGTGGGGTCTACCTAAGCCCTAAAGTGTTTGTAAAAAGAGAGAGAAAAAAAGCCTCAAAGGAAAACAATGTATTCTCTGAAAGGAAGAGTGATGGGGAGATACTCACTGGTTGTCTCAAAAATAAAAGTTAATGCTCTATTATAAGCCCACTCTAGTTTCCATATTGTTTGTCCCCCAAAAGTTCATGGGCTAAAAGTGTGGTCCCGACATAATGGCATTGAAAGATGACTAAACTTGTGGAGGGAATAATGCTGGTCTTTTAGTGGTTAGGTCTCATAAGAGTTGGTTAATTTCTACAGGAATCTGTTACTATAAAAAAGCAAACCTGGTCCCTCCCCAGCCTTGCCTCTCTCCATGTAGTTTCTCACTAACACTTCCTCTACGGACTGCCACCTGCCACATTGTGATTCAGTAGAACTCCTCATTTCTACTGGAGTAAGGATTTAGATGTGCCCAAGTTAGCCTCCACAATCACGGAAATGTCCCAGTGTGTGGAGCAAGTCTATGAAGTTTGTATCCATGTTTGAGGAATGCTTTATCTTCACTGCTCCACGGGGCTATCATGAAAGTATTATTCAGTATTGCTTGTAGTAAGAGGTAATTTATCTGTATACACAATTAGATAAATAAATAATTGCAGAGAGAGAGAGAGAGATCTTCTCTATAGAAAGGTAATTTCAGTTTAACAGATTCTAATCCTCTCTATCCTTCAAAATACAACTCAGGTGTCATGTCTTCCATGAAGCTTTTAGCTGGAAGGAAGTTGTCCCTCTTCTGAACCACAATATCATATTATCTTGACTTTTCCTGTGGTCTTAAAAGCTGTTACCTGAATTTATCACCTATAATACATTCTTAAACCAATCAAGCAATACAAGAAATTTGGACCAAGATGTGGATTGAAATGGAACTTCCCTACAGGTCATTGTCGATGGGCCATATCAGTTAACTATAAGTGAAAGAACCTAAGGCCAGACGGATATAATTCCCTAAGCTATAGATACCAAATTTTAGAATCATGTAAATGGAGGAGATACATTGAAAAGGATAGTGGCTAGTTTGTGACCATAATATTTCTGCCTGGCATCAGAAAAGGTTGGGTCAGAATGAGAGTATGGTAATAAAAACATAACTCAAGTGTGCCAAATGGTGTAAAGAGATGGTTATTATCACTGTTTGATACACAGGGCCAGGATACCCATGACCCTAAAGGCAAAAGCGAAGTCTCAGAGAGATAAGCCACAGTGAGTCAGTGTACAAGATGATAACTTGCAGGCCATTATGCTGGATAAGATTTCATATCCTAAGTTTGAGAAATATGACATTGGAAATTCTTTCTAAATATTTTTTTTCAAATTTAGAATTCTTCAAGTCTAAATTTCAATGTTTGAAGACATAAGAGAATTTAAATGACAAAAATAATTTAATATCTAGAAATTGATGACAGGAAAAGATCTCCTTATTTGTATTTCTGCTTTATTCCTTTGAAGTCTTTTAAAATGTACTGCTGATTGACCCCCCTTTACACTATTCTCAAGGTATTTAGTGCTATGCATTTCACAATAATTAATTTTAATACACATATCGGGTGATATGTTAATTATTGAAAGGCTATGTTATAAAATAGTGTATTTATTCCAAAATTTATTCCAAAATTTATTCTGCAACCAAATCACAGAAAATGAAACAAAGACTCACTTTTCTATAATGATGATGACTTATTTTATCAAAACAAACACATAATAATATATTATGATTATTGAATATGTAATATACATATGGATAGTGATGTTGCTATTCATTCTGTGTCGCAAATTTTACATTAATTTTTAATTCATTGTATTGTAATATGTTCCTTTCTGATTATTTTTATTAGATTTCTATAAATGATGTTTCATGCTTGATTATGAAAAATATCATAAAACATGTAAATACAGGATATTGTAGTGATACTCTCTTTTTTTTTAATAGAACAGTTATATCCCTTTCTGTATCTCTTCATGAAATTTTAAGGCAAATTCTCCAGCATAAATTTAAAAAGCGGGTAATGTTCAACTTACAAAGAGTATTGTGTTTAAAAACCCTTATGTAAGTCAGTTATATTGAATGCAGGCAGCTTGAAATTACAGAAATGCTGATTAGTGTCAACTCAAAAAAAAATCTTTCCAATGTCCAATAAATACTAATGATATGAATTCAACTGCACTTGCCTGAGCAGATTTATAAAATTATCTCCATGAATATGGGTGAGTGGATAAGGATTTGATCATCCTATTTGGACATAAAAAACCGTATCTTCCCATCCCATTCCCATGCCAGGTGGCAGTATTCCTGGAAACAGCAAGAGACAGAGATTTATCTTCTGGTTGCCAGTGCCCTATCAAGTCCCTATTTTCAGAACAAAAATGCATTTCTCTACACACCTGCAAGAGAAAAGATATCTTTGTGTCAAATTCTGCCTCATGTGCTACATAAAACAATTAGCAATGATTTCCAACTAATTCCAAGCCCCATGAGGGCAGAAACAATGTGATTGTATGATGCTGACAATAAGCACAGTGACTAGCATTTTGCCTAACTCAAAATGTGCAACCGTATAGGCTGACTGTGTGTGTACTGGTCCAATAAATAGGTAAATGAATGAAAAGAATAGAAAAATTACAGTCCTAAACTCTGATAGAATATATCAAAAATTATATACTAGATTCCTTATGTCAATACCTTTGTCAAATTATTTTTTGTGAGTGAAGAAAACAGACAGACCATTGAAAGTTATCTCCATTAGCAAACAAAAATAAAGTCATAAATATTTTCCAAAAATGTTTTATGTTGAGTGTCTTCCATTGAAGTATTTGCTACCTTCCTGATGCCATATATGTTGTATGTGTTTCAATGACTTTCAAGGCTTATTAGTGCTCAAATATGCTGTAAATTGGAGGGATAGAGTCCCACGAGTTTTCTAACTGGCTGCACTTTGCATTTCCATCTTAGAATACCACACAGATCGTGTTTCATTTTAGATTGAGGGACTGCTATAATGGACACAGCAGCATTGTTTCTGAATCACCACTAACAGGAACAGTATTGCCATTAGTGTGACAAGGGCTAAAGCAATTAGATTTAAACTTGATGAAATAGCTGTACCATCCATTTACCAGATCCTGTTGAAATATTTTCACATCCTTTTTTGTGTTTATGATGGCAGGTGCCCTGAGTGTGAGCACCAGCGTTCCTCTCTGGCATCCTGACTTGTAACCATGCATACAAAGAACACATTATAGTCTTGAGAGACTGATTATCTCTATTGTCACATTTCTCTATGGTGCCGCGTAATTGTTTCAGCTGCAAGTAAATTCCTAAAATGCTTAGTACCGCATACTGGATAAATGTCTACTCAACCTTCCAAAATGCTAGTGATTGTACAATGGGGAAAAGGGGTCCTTTCAGAGGCATTAAAGTAGGAACGTGTGCTTTATGAGCTGACCCGTGAAAACACAGATGTTGTGCCCAAACTAGCAAGTCAACAATAGCTCCTGAAGAAGTCATTCTGACCCCAGAGAGCGGTTTTCTTCATTGGTTAAGACTGTATATCAAAACGCAAGAAGTGATCACATTTGCCATTAATTCAATATTGTCTGAATAAATAAAAACAGACATTACCTTGCTATTTTCGTGATGGATAGTTAGATATTAATTTTATGTTTATTTTTCACTACTTTGCATGAATAACATATACGTTAAGTATACTACTGGCTGTTAATGGCATAAAACCTCATGAATTGAATTTTCCTTCCTAGAAATATATATTGCTTGAATCTGAAATACTAATGCCATATTTGAATTCTCAAAAGGTGAAGAATAAGCAGATACATTTAATTTAAAAATTTCTTATTAATTAATCTAAGCTTCCTTATACTTTAGCAGATTTCATAAGCATTAAATTGCCAGACATGGTGATACGTGCCTGAAATTCCAGAATTTAGGGAGGCTGAGGCAGGAGGATAGCAAGTTCAAGTCTAGCATGGGCAAGTTAATAACTTAGCGAGATGATGTCTCAAAATGAGAAATGTTTTTAAAAGACTGGAAGGTGGCTGAGTGTAAATGCCCTGGGGTTCAGTCTTTAGTGCTACAAAAATGTTATCCATAATTATGATTGAGTGGAAACATTACTAAACCGGGTTGAAGACTTACTAACTTCCAATTATCCTGATTTTCTATTTGTGTGATGGCTAGGCCACACCATTTGTTTCAGAATAAAGTTAAGATAAATTAAATAGCAGCATGGAAAAGAGTAATACTCCACTAAAGAGTTGAAAAAGTATTCACTGGGTACAATTACGTTTGTGTTTATATTTTGGAGCTAGTAACTAGGCCAAATGAATCATTCACAGTTACAAAATCCAGTTATGGGGGCTGGGGATTTAGCTCAGTGATTAGAGTGCTTGCCTTGCAAGCACAAGGGCCTGAGTTCGATCCCCGGCACCACAAAAAAAAAAAAAAAAAATCCAGTTATATTCATTTTGCCAAAGTCTACTGATTTAAATTTAATCATCTGAATATCATTTTGTATCCTAAAGTTGCAATCAACATCCATGGGCTATAAATATTTTAGTAAATATTTGAAAAACACAGGTATTACAGCATTTTTTGATGCTTAATACATGTTTCCATTTAGTGGAAAAATGAAATGGCATCATTGCTGGATACTGCCTATTTTTCTTCCATTTTCCTGCTGTTTCTACACTTAAATATTTTCTTTGCAAGCACTAATTTGTATGCCAGAATAGTGCTAGACTGACAGGTAAATTACCCTTTAACAACATTAAGAATATTCATCAGATAAAACATTATATTAAAATACGTCACAGAACTCACATTTTTTTCTTGACCTTTGTCATGAAAAATATTACTTTTAACTCTGCCATGAAAATGAGTATAAATTATAGAATCCTTTAAAAGAGATTCTCCCCTTTCTTACAATGGTATATATAAGAAAGCCAAACTCTCAAAGAAGAAAATAACTAAGCTTGGATTTTCTCCTTTTGAAATCAGTATGCGTAACCTCAAATTAACTGCAAAATCTTTTGTATATGGCCATGGTAATAAAACACACACCAGTTGTTACCTTTGATCTTCCAAAGAGTTCTATTTGTGGATTTGGCTATGGTGTCTGCCAAATATAATTTTGGGTTTATACAAGATATTTTTTTTCTTGTGGCGTATTTCATTGTACTTCCAAAAGAGATTCACAGTCAGACTTTCTTAAAGAAAGCATTAAACTGGCAATTTGAAAAATTAGAAAATTTTTTCTAGTGCCGAGAATTGAGCCCAGGGCTTTGCCCATGCTAACCAAATGCTCTGCTACTGAGCCAAACTCCAGCTCCTAGAAAGTGGCAATAGTACATTCTATGGATGCTTCACTTTGGTCACGAAAAATTTGAAAGGCATTCTTCAGAGGATTTATTATAATGTCTGATGAAGTTATGGTACATAAATTATACAAGCAAAGATTTTGTGATATATCTATAGTTACACTTGAACTTATTTATAGTCCTATAAAGTTCTAGCTACATTCAATTTTTGTATAAATATATCTTATAAAATCCAATGTTACTATTTTCAGTGATGATATTTGCTAGACGATTTTCTGTCTTCGACAGGTGGATTTTTTTGCATGTTAATTTACAACAAAACAAAGAGATAAATAAGAATATTAATCTCCTCTTACCACAGAGGAATTGGCTGTCTGACCAAGGCACAGAAACTAGTTAGTATAAATTTTGTCTTGCTATATACTACAAATAAGTATTTATATAAATACATTGAAATATAGGGTTTTATCAACGAATGATAGATTCCGTACCAGGTAGTGTAAGTCATTTATAAACAGACAGGTCATTCTAAAATCCTTCATGTAAAATTCATGTAATCTGTATGAGTTCATGTAATATTTAGTCATTTCAAAATTATCTTTTTCTTTTTGTTTCACTAATTGTGACCTGCTATTCAAGATAACTATTAATACCAATGCAGTACGGACATTATACGTACTTATTACTTCCCTCATTTCCCAAACATGTGAGTAAACATGGATATCCTGCGAGATTCCGGGAGTGTAGGTGCGGCTGGGCACTGACTGTCTCGCAAATCTTGAGGCAGGGTCTGGAGCACATGCAATTCCAGAATTTCGAGGAAGATGAAGAGCAGTTTCTTAAGACCAGGCGTGGAATTTCCACAGATTTGCTTTCACCCTACTCTATTCATCAAGCAAGTCACTGGCGCCAGATCAGATCAACAGAAGAGCGATTAGCCTCCTCCTCTTTCCACGAGAAAAACCACACACACACACACACACACACACACACACACACACACACACACATGCAAGGAGAGAAGAGACTAGCTGTAGAGTTTGGAAAATATCCTACCAGAGCTTAGTAATATGCTTTCAGAGCACGTTTACACAAACAGATCACAAAATGAGAAGAAAGGGACAAACACATTACAAATTACATACGTCAATTTAAAACAAAACAAAGGGAAAAGTAATCAGGGAAATTGAGACTCCAACTGAAGCACAGAAAGAAGCTAGTATAAATTTTGTCTTGTTATATATGACAAGTATCTATAAATCACATCATGATTAGTGAAGAAAATAAAACTTTACCTTTGGAAATGAAATAATCAAGTCATTTGAATCTTTAACTCAAGACATTAAAAAAATAAAGTGAGACAAGCATAAAATATGCATGACGTGGAAGGAATAAAATAAGAAATCCATGATTTGAATAAAATAATTGTGTAAGTAGGAACTCCAAAATATTCTAAAATATATGATTACAATAAATTATGTAGGCTAGCACATTCAATTTGCACAAAAGAATTTTTAAAAACTCAACTTTATCACTGTAACTTATTATAAAACCTCAGAGCAAAAAAATCCCACCGGTTACAATACTGTCAATAACATTAGTAATAAATCTAACAAAAGAACAAGCCTAATACACAGAAAATGATAAAGCATTAAGCAAAAATGTAAATCAATATAAATAAACAAGGTATAATGCATGTTCACAAACTGAATCTTTTACTTCTCTTCTTTAAATTTGGTGTAACTCCAATTTATGAGTAGTTGTATTATAGAAATCAAAAGAACCATCCTATAATTCATAAGCAGATGGATAGGTATTTGGCCCAACGAAGTAGCCATAGAAATAAAAATTAAAACTGGAAACTCAACTCACTAGCTATCATATTAATAAATGCATTACTTAAAATACTAAGGAAGGAATTATTATACATAAATATGTAGAGACCAATTTAACAAAAAAACAGGGTTCGGAATACAAAGTTTTAATTTTTTTTTTAAATGGCATGTTAAAGGGGTGCAGAAATGATGGTCTTCTCAATAACTGACTGACATCTTTAAATTTTAATTTTACTTTATAGAAAAAGCATACAGTAAATTCCATACAGATAAATTATAGGTATAAAGTTCGAAGCTAACAGAAAGACCAATTCCAGATGATGCCAGTCATTTGTGGAATGCAAAAAAGTCAAAGTACTAGAAGTAGAAATTAAAATACTTATTAGAAGCTGAGGCGGGTGTTTGGGAGAAGAGGTATGGGGAGACTATTGCCTAGGGGTACGAAATCAAGGTTAGCTAGGAGAGCAAATTCTGGCATTCCATTACACAGTAGCATGAATACAGATAACAATACTGTATCATAAATTGAAAATAACAAGAAGAGAGGATTTTGAGTGTTCTTACAACAAAGAAAAGATAAATGTTTGAAGTTATGGATATGCTAACTACTCTGATTGAACATTACACCACATGAACATGTATTGAAGTATTACACTATATCCCAAAATATGCAGTTATATCTCCATTAAGAGCAAAAGTAAAAAGAAAAATATTGTAAAAAAATCACACTTTTAGAGAAAACATAGTAGAAGATATCACTACTTGGATTTTAAAAATATTCCTTAGATAGGGATGGTGGCACACGCCTGAAATCCCAGCACTCGGTAGGTTGAGGTAGGAGGATGCTCTGAGTTCCAGACCGGGTTGGGCTACATAGAGAGACCTTGTCTCAAAAAAAACAAAAACAAAAACAAAAACAAAAACAAAAACTTAATCATGATATATTAGACACTAAATATAAAAACGAATACTAAAAAATTGCATTATAATTAGAATTTCTATAGAAGAAAAGACACCATTCAGATAATAAAAGGGAAGCTATAAAATAAGATAATATATTTTCTATATGCATATATGAAGAATTTTATCCATAATAGGTGAAAAGTCTGTAAATCAATAAAGTACAGTCAACTAAAGAAATGAACAAAAGAATTAAACAAGCATTTCGTAAATGGCATCGCTAAGTGGCCAAAACTACTTGAAAAAATATTCAATCTGCATAAGAAAAAATGCAAATTAAACTGTGCATACATATACTTAATCACTCGCACAAATAGCAGAACAAAAATAAAAATAACAACAGGACAAAAGTCTGTGTGTTTGGTTGACCACGTGGAGGAAATGGAAGTTTCATATATTGTCGTTGGGCGTGTCATTGGGTACAACGACTTAGGAAAACAGGAAAACGGGTAGTCTACCAAAGCAAATACACTAAATTACACTACATATGTCCAAAGATGTGTGAACCTAAAAATCCTAACAGCGAAAATAACAACACAAATGTCCCTTTGCACTTGAATTGATCAATGAATTGTGGTATATTCATACTGTAACTAGTACATCATATTAAAATGAATGAACTAAATTACATACAAAATATGGCAAACTCTGGGCAAAAACAATTTAGATGATTAGAGACACAGAAAATAATATACACCGTGTGGCTATATTTAAACAGTATCCAAGTCTGGGCTAAACTTTAAAATCAGGACGACGTTTACCTGTGGAAGCAGGAGAATGAATGATAAGGAGTAAACCAGGAAGATCTGTGAGAAATAACACATGTGCATTATTTTAGGCTGCTAAGAATAGGCCATTTGTTTACACAATAATATATAACTGACTTATCATTCATTTGCTATTGACCATTATGATGTGAGACCTTGCTCCTTAGAATGTCTCTGTTTTTACATTTGTCCCTGGCTAAGTGTGAAGACATCATTTACAAGTCTGAAAGAACCACTTATTATAAAATTTTTAGTATGTTGAATTCCAGGAAACTTAGTCTCTTGTATGAGTGTTAATCTCTCTTGAATAGTTTTAGGTATTAAAATACTATCATTCTGTGGAAAGCAAAGATAATTTTCATTTATTTTTCCTAATTCTGCATTCTGAGAGTCATAGAAAATAGTAACTTTCTTCCCACAAAACATACCTTTACATATGTGAGAGGCAAGCTCTTAGATTTATCTTAGATAGTCGCATTTCTATGGCTTCTGCATATACCTACAAAATTTATGTTCAGAAGTTTTACTGATTTTTCCAACTGAAATTTTCCAGAAAAATGAAATTTTAGTGAATTCCTGCTAAGGAATGTCAGACCAAAAGGATTAGTACTGCCCCAGGTTCAAAAGGTCAATGTGTTTGTGAAATGGGCATAGTGAACAATTCCCTGGTGCAGTATCCACTATCAGAATTCACTGTCTAGCTCCCAGAAACCAAACTGCTCGCAAGGCAATATTTATAAATCTATTTTGAAAGGGTCAAGTCTAGGGTACAGCAGTACAACCTATCATGAGTAGAAATACCGTATAGGTCCAGCTGAAAGCTAGAACGGTTAGTCCAGCATGCATGGTAACAAAGCAGTACTTTCTACACTATTTTCATAGTTACATAGGACCAAAAGGATTTTATAATTTAATTCCATGTTTCTTAATAAATAATTTATAATTAATTCTTAATAATCTATAATTTCTTAATAAATAACTTACTGGAGTGTATTCAAATATTCCTGGGAGAAATGTAAAACATGATCATATTTCAAAAGTTTTTGAATCTCAAAAATGCCTAAATTAATGATTAAAGATCATACACAAACTAATATTCAAAGAGAGTCTTGTCACACGGAGTCCTCAATAGCACTTATAAAATCATGCTGGCTTCAATTTATATAGGTAATGTAGATCAAATACATAAAGTGTTTGGAAATACAAACCTCAGAAAGATTTCCATTTCCACTATCAAGCGAATTTGACATTGTGACAATTATTCTGATTCAAAGTAACAAAAAATCTGGACTATTTTAAAAACAAACAAACAAACAAACAAAAAACCCAGAGCTGAACCCACATATTGAAAAAATAAACTCTCTGGGCTTCAAAGAGCAGAGGATGTTCAAAGGTGGACTGCTGAACTACGGCTATTTTGAGAATAGTTTCTAATATCAGAACAGAAAGTCCTTCAGGTTAACTACTTTCCTGAAAAGTTGAGAAAATATTTTGGGTCTACAGTACTGTGAGGTGAAAACTGGGACTCATGCATAACAAGACTGTCAATTAGTGAAAAAGGTGCTAAGAAAAAATATGCCGAGCTTGAGTTTCTTTGCCCCTGACCAGGGATAATACAGTCTACGCCTCTTAGTCCATTTAAGTTGCTATAACAAAACATCATCGATTAAATAATTCACAATGGAATGTATGTCAGAAGGGACGGGAACGCTGGGAAGTCCAAGACACAGATGCGCATCTGCTGAAGGCCTCATTTCTGTCATCCCATGGTGGAGGAGAGAGAATAAACATGCAAAAGAAATACGTGGCTAAACTTGCCTTAGTATCACATCTATTACCAAGATAATAAGCCTCCTCCCTTGATAAAGAAATTATGTTATTCTTCAAGGTTGAGTCCTTGTGGCTTACTCACTTTTTAAAGTTCCCACCTCTTAACATTCCTGCACTGGACTAAGTTTCCAACATATGAATTTGGGGAAACATAGTCAGACCAACACATCTTGGTAACTTGAATACTCTGCCCTGATTTCGTGTGGCTTTGGCTTTTCTGTATAAAGTATATTAAAGAAGTCAGTAATTAAGAAATTAACCTAAAATAGCATTGAGACATTGCATATCAAGTGACCGGAACATGCAACTTTTGTCTGAAGAACAAGTAGGCTTTTGTGGAGTTCTACAGGCACATGCTAAATCAGCAAACATACAGGAAAGTAGCCATGAACGAGAATCAGATGAAATGACAGACCATAGAATTAATTTGCTAAAGAATCGAGATATTAAGTATTCAGATGTAAAATACAAATTAGAAGTACATGAATGTTTGAAAGACATAAAGTTAGAGTAACACTCATTATTTAAGCACGAGGTAATATTAAAAAGATCTAACATATTTGGTAAAGAATCATGCATACTTTCCAGATTTGAGAGATATAAACAGTAAGACTCTGATTATAAATTAAACAGTCAAATAAATGTGGGAATGAGAGAACTAATCATATGAGATGCAGGTGAAGAAATATCTGAGATTCACTACATGCATTTTTTGTAAGAAGTAGAAACAAATGGTGATAAAAATAATAGATGATAAAGTGAAAGCATTTTGCTTGCCTTATTGGATTTCAAAAAGAAGAAAAAAGAGAATAAGCAAATAAAGTAATGGATAATTATCTAAAATTGATAAAACAAAACAGAAAAATAGCAAAACATAAAAGAAAAAAATGAATCCTCTTATTTAGAAAGGACAACACATCCCAAAATAAACATATTAAAAATGTATTTTCCTTACAATGTAATTTTACAGACATGACTTCAAAAATATGCACTCCAATTGTTTTTCTATAATGCACAACCATACTATTATCCACCCAAGAGGAAAATGCTAATTTTCTTCCCCTTGAATCAGAGATGTGCTTCTTAGTAACCGACAGAACATAGAATGAATGAGATGATGCTACTCGATTTATAGTTTGGTCAGAAAAAAGCCACTGCTTTCTCCTCTCTTCAAATCATTGCCTTTAGGAGTCCCCCTCAGAAATCTTCCTGTTTTTGCAATTCAACAACATACTGCTAGAAGCTTTAGCCTGAGTCACACGTAGCTGCTGCTCTCAAGCCATCAAGCTGAGCTCAGTCTTAGACTTAAGCAGTCAAAGTGCCAAACGTTGTGAAAAGGAGCCCTGAGGATTCCTGCCCCCAGCTGTTCAGTTCTCCCTGCTGAGGTCCTGGGCATTGCAGTGCAGGTGTCAGCCATCCCTGCTGTGCCCTGTCTGAGGTCCTGATCCATATAATCCTTGTAAACATAATAAAATGATTATTTTGTGCTACTAGATTTAGGATACTAGCTCGAACACTCACCTGGATGCAAGACCATTTTACTAAGAATAATAAAGGAAATGAAAAGAGAATGATAATTGGTCTGAGAATTTGCTATTCATATATTAACTGAAAGACTTGTATCAAGACTACTCAGGAAATGAAAAAAAAAAAAAAGCACAAGTCAGATAGGAAAAAAATGGACAAAAGGCACAAAATCCTTGAAAAGTTCACTTAATAAAAGAAGATATCCTGTAGGCAGTAAGTACAACATACTTAAGTACATTAAACACTGAGGAAGCAAGCGAAAACCAGAGATAATATGCTTCACCACCATAGTGGTTAAAATACACAAGGCAAGTGGTTAAAGTGCTTGCTTTGCAAGCACAAGGACCCGAGTTCAATCCCCAGCACCAAAAAAAAAAAAAAAAATACACAAGGCAAGACACTCCAAATGTTGGTGATGTATGAAACTGGAACCCACATAACTGTTGGTGAGCGTGTAGATTGGTACAACTATTTTGAGCAATGCTCCTGAAGCACTTGCTAATGTGTAATATACCCGAACAGAACTCAGTACATCCAACACTCAGATATGATCCTAATGAAATAATGCACCTTCACCAAACAAATAAAATAGGTTGTAATATATTTATAAATGCAATTGTGGACTTAAATGTCATCAAAAGCAGAATGGATAAATATAGTTACTCACTGTAATACTTTTTGTTTTACCATATAGCACTTAGAATAGACAAACTTCACCAGAATAAATATGCATGTCTTACAAATATCATATTGAAAAAAAGAAGACATACTTAAGTACATACTGTACAACTCCATTTAGGTAAATACGACAGTAGTCAAAGAGTAATACAGTTTATCAGAGGACTGAATAATACGGACTGTTTAGAGGAAAGTGGCTACTAACTCTAAAGCAAGCTCAGAGCAGGGCTTCCAGGAGTTCAAGTCTGCTTCTTCACAGATGGGGGTTGGTCACGCCATCTACACTACGAAGTGCTGACACGTGTACCTTTCTAAATATTCAACACATTTCAGTAGTTGAAACAAACAAAAGCAATCAAAGATGAAAAACATACTCAACTAAATTACTAAATAATGAAGGTGAAGTAAGATACTGAATCGAAGTAAAACTGACATCATTTATTCATAATAGGAACTTCTTGAATGAATTTTCTCAACTATGCACAGGAACTTTCGAAATATACAAATAAGTAGATACCAAAAATTCCAAATCAATACTTTTCAACAGCAGTGAGACAAAGAAATGACAATTTCTGGCATTTCAAAATGCAGCTATATTGTTAAGAATGTTTAGGATTAAGAAAGTTCCAGGTTAACATTCTAAGAGCCAGTAAACAGTGATGTTTCTATTCAAATTGACAGCCACAGATAACATAAATTATACTCCCAAGAGTTTATTTCTTCTCTTGCACTAGGCTGCAAATTTCTTAAAGTAAAAGTCTGCCCATCTTCTTCTCTTCTCCCCTCGCCTTTCTTTCTTTTTGCTGTTTCCTTTCCCCTCCCCTCCCTTCCTCTCCTCTCTCTCTGTCTCTCTCTCTTTTCTTTCTTTCTTGCCAGAAGCTTAAAAAACAATTCAAACAATGAAAATTTAAATGTTTGTTGATTGATGTACTTGACTTAATTCTATCACTTTTTGGCAAAGACACTTCCTCAATTCAGTTGAAAATTTCTCAAAAATTCTCCAGACGTATAATTTTAAATCTATTGATACAAGAATAATGGTTGCAGTACTAATTCAAAGTTTTTACTTCAAAATGATTAATTTGCTTGCCTACTCAAAAATTCCAAATAAACTTAAATAAATCAATTCACTTCTATGGCTGATATAGTGTTTGCTTTTTTTAAGCAATAAAATTATGTACAATGTAATGCATCCCTTTCCCATTTCTAGGAGAACATACCCAACACCAGCGACCGGAATGAGCAAAGAGTGACTTTGGGCTCAATTTCAGAGGATTCAGGTGTGGTTGGCTGGCTTCAAAGCAGAAACAGCATGGTGGAAAGATGTGGGGGAGGCAAGCTTCTCAAATCAAGGCAGTCAGGAAGCAGAGAGTGGGAGGGACCGGGACAGGAACATACCTTTCCAGTGACCTACATTTTCCTGCCAGGTGTCACCACCTAAAAGCACATTCAGCTAGGAACTCGTCAATGGATTCATCAGCTGAAGAGTACAGCACCCTCAACGATCCAGTCTCCTTCCAAAAGTGCTATCTCTGAACACAAGAGATTTTGGGGGGACATTTTAGATCTAAACTGTATCAGGCAGGGCTGGGGATTTAGCTCAGTGATTAGAGTGCTTGCCTTGTAAGCACAAGGGCCTGAGTTCGATCCCTGGCACCACAAAAAAATAAATAAATAAATAAATAAAAAATAAAAAATAAATAAAAAATAAACTGGAGGTAACCACCCCCATAATGTCGTGATTGGAGGTTGTACACCAGCAGCAAACAGCAATTGACTTTACCAATTTTCTTGGATCAACTCCCATAATTAAACTTGGCTTCAGTTTTCTCATTTTTAAACATGGAGAGTAGCAATATTCTGATAATTATATAAATTAATTATGAAAAAGATAATATCTGGACTTTTAGTAGGTAATCAGTTAATGTCAGTGAGTAATAGCATTGACATCTTTGATATTAAATCATCTGTGTCTTTCAAAAATTCCTGTTGGAATTTATGATTTCCATTTTAAGTTTTTACATATTTAAAGTGCACACATCAGGGCTGGGCATTTAGCTCAGTGGTTAAAGTGCTTGCCTAGCAAGGCCCTGAGTTAGATCCCTGGCACCCGAAAAAATAGATAAATAAAAATAAAGTTCATGGGTAAGTTTAATTTTATTTTCCAACAGGCTTATTTTCCTATTTGAACATATAATTTAATCTCTTTCAAAAACTAAAAAACAATATAACATACAAAAATAGAATTTATAACCCTGGAGATATACTCTTGATGGTTAATTTTGCAGTTAATTTCAGATTACTTATTTACAATTTTGTAGAATTAAATTATCCTACTGCTGAAATATTTTCATACGCTTCAAAAGTTGAAAATGCATGCATGAAGTAAAATTTTTAAAATATCATTATATAATTGCTTTTTAAATATAAAATATGTGAGCCTCTCTCAAAATATACCAACAAATCATCCTCCAGAAATAATGCACAAAGAGTCATTTTAGATGAAAGATAATGCCCCAAACTTGCCCACATCTGACCATTAAAAGGATTTGATTAGCTCTCTACTCATGTTTGATAAAGGTGAAAAACACTAATTAGGCTTTTCATTCTTTCTTGCTTAATCTTTTTTTCCTAGACCTTAAGAAATGTGTTTGATCTAAGGAGTGATTTAGAATAAATTTCAATAAGTACAAGATAGAATTTTTAAAAGGTAATGAATTTAACATCTGAAGCATTCAAAATTTCATGTAATTTTACGTAATATCAAAATATTTGGGAATCTCAAAAAAGAAATACATTGAGATAATGTATATTTATTAAATATCTTACTGATTTCAGTATAATTCTCTATAAATTTCATTAAACAAAAAGTTACTTATTCCAATAATGGAAACCATGTAAAACATTTAAAATATTTTAAGGGACAAATTCTTCAAAAACATTTCCTTTGGAATAGTTTCAGTTCTTCAAGGTTTAAACGAAAGCTATTAAAATTTATGAAACATTGCACAATTTGAGAAAGAAAGAGACCTCAATTTTCTTGTGTCTTATTTTAATATGTATCCCAATAAAAATTATTTATAGTTTCTAAAGTTGGGGTTCCAAATCTTTTAAATAGTAAAGTCTTGGAAGAACAATTTCATATTGTTATGATAACTGAAAATATAGTAGGAACTTTGCCAGGTAGCATTAAAGTTGTAAACACCTTGTTTTATACAAGAAGCCAGAGCAATAAGTGAAATTTCCATGCTGCCAACCAAATAGACATAGAATCCAAAGAAGACAGAACAGACTGCTCAGATGCATGAAACAAAACTACAAGACTTACTGGATTATGGCAAGCAGAAACCAACGGTTGTCATATAAATAGTAGGGAACTATAAGTTAGTAGATATTTATAAGGGCAGAGAATGAGATGCTACAGAAATGCATCAAATCTCTATTTAAAAGTATGAATTCTAACCAAATATGATATTGGAAATTTGTTCAAGATTTGGAACAACATGGGTCACAACATCACAAAAAAACCAACACAAAAGATGAAGCACATGAAGGGTTATGAGGACAAAATTTTTCTACCTCTGTTTGTTATAAAGGTGCATAAATCTGATACATAGTACATTTTTTGATTATTCATGATTTTTGTGATTTAGCCAATAATAATAAAATTTTTTATAAATTCCAATACAATACTCTTTATCCACAATTAGATAATATTATTATCACTCTTCTGGAGATAGGTAAATTGAGGCATAAAATAGTTAATTCACGAAAAGTCATACAAAAAATAAGTGATGGCTGTTTCTATCAAAATAGACTCTAAACATTTTGAATTTTTTCTTTAAATAAATCATATCATAAATATTAAGATTATTCCTCAGATCTTATACCTTTATGTCTTTCAATTCTTTTAAAACTTTTTATTATTCTATGTTTACTTTTGGTGTTTAATTAGACTTGATTCTGCTATTAACCTGTTGCCAATTAATTTTTATTGTTTAGATATTCTTTGTTTGGCATTTGATTAAGTTGCTTATAATTTTCTCATCAGATAAAGGTTCTATCAGTAGTGCATTTGTAAGAAAGTCTAAAAAGATGTGTTAAGATGCTATGGAGGTTGAAATTTGAGTAGATTTTGATCCCGGTGCAAATATTACTAAAGAAGGAAATTAATTTGAAGAGAAAATCAAACCATCTGTAAACTTATTACAATTTATTCACCAGGTACATGAGATACAGCCTTGCCTTGGTACTTACATCTTCATAAAAGAAAAAAAGTGAAAATTTAACTATTGTCTTATGAAAACATATGTTGAAACTTAATTCTTCACAGTCTTTTTTTTTTTTTAAAGTCCATGTCAAGGAAAGAAAGAACATGGCAGGCACAGGCATTTTGTTTCATTTGATAATATTATTTACAACAAACTAATAATTTGGTATTCTAGTTATCCTAAGACTTTCACAAAAAAGAATGGTTTTATCACGGGCAGCAGAGTTACCGTGGGAACAGTACTGGATATGGATTTAATGCTTGGAGTCTTCTCTTCCATTTTAAAGATCGGTGGCTTTCACACGATACTTCAGCTTGTTCATCCTTATCTTCTTCATTTGTTAAATGAAAGTACTAAAGTAGCATATATCTTATAAGGTTAAACTAGGTGGAATTACCAATGGTAGGAAATGTCTTCTTATCTCTGAGTAAATTAAAATCAAAATACTTACACAGCAGTGGAGTAACGAGATACAGCCATACAAAAAGTAAAAGCAAAAGAGTTTGCTATCGGGATTACTACTGAAGTAATACAAAGCACATATAACATATAAACACAATTCATAGATTTATCCAAACAGTCGATGTATGCTGTAAATTTTAACTGATCTAGCTTTCAAAAATTATTTTTATTTACTTATTTTTTACTTTTTTGTGGGACTGGGGATTGATCCCAGGGACCTCACACTGATCCACAGCCCCAATCCTTTTCTTTTCTTTTCTTTTCTTTTCTTTTCTTTTCTTTTCTTTACTTTTCTTTTCTTTTCTTTTCTTGCTTGCTTGCTTGCTTGCTTGCTTTTTTAAATTTTGGTACAGGGTCTATCTAATTCACTAAATTGCCAGACTGGCCTCAAATTTAACTTGTAATTCTCCTGTCTCAGCCTCCCAGAGTGCTGAGATTGCAGGTGTGTGCCAAGATGCCCGGCTCCCATCTGATTTCTAAATGCTAGTTAAAGATAGTGATCTAAGTATTCACAGACACTGGCACCATGGCTGTTAGTGTGGCACTTTATCTAAATGAGAAAAAAATATTTTGGTTTAAATTTTGTTTTTTGTTTTGTTTTGTTTTTTTACTCTGAATACTTTCCTGAATTGAAAACATCTAACCTGAATGAAATGCCTCAGTATTTCAATACCATCACCTAAGTGATGTACTAAAATCCTTAATAGACCCAGACAACTGTTTTTCACTTCAATCACTGCATTTTAGTGCCTGCAGAATTTATTTATGAAAAGCATAGCAGCTTAAATATTGATGATATCTGGATGAGAAGACCAATTGGAAATGAGTGAAAAATAAACTATTTTTTCTTTTATTGAACATAATTATTCAAAGTGATCAAGAAAGTATATCGCACAGTTAATTAAAATTAAACTATGAACAAATTAAACTGTATGTACTTAATTACTTTTGGTTTTTACCAAGATGCATCATGTACAGGTACAAAATAAATGTGATGAATGTAACCATTATATGTAAAATGTACCCATACATGTACTTGGTTTAAAATAAAAAAAAAATTACTTTTGCTTTTTATATAATCTATTACTTTTATATTAATATACGTAAGCTTAATTTATTTCCCTCCCAGATATTAAAAATATACAAATTTACCGATTTCAATATTTTTACCTATGTATTCCCAATCCTAAATATCCAGAATCGGGGCTGGGGATTTAGGTCAGTGGTTAGAGTGCTTGCCTCACAGGCACAAGGCCCTGAGTTCGATCCCCGGCACCATAAATAAATAAATAAATAAATAAATAAATAAATAAATAAATAAATAAATATCCAGAATCACATGAAACTTAATACCCAAGCAACAGATTGAATATATTTGGTTTTTAAATACTTTAGCCTAAAAGATAACTGCTTAGGGAAAGTCATCATGATACTCTGTGTAAGGTTCTAAGGCAACTGCCTTCTAAGGAAGGTCTATTTCAATGTGACTTTCTTTAGTAACATAGTACTTACATTCTCTGAAACATAATCTACTGATATGAGCTTATATTAATTTACTTGTCAAAATAGTTCACTGACAGTTTCTGATGTATAAATATATGTAGACATCCATATATGAACATAAAATTCGGCACAATATTTATTTTTAATTATTATATTAAGTTCTATAATGATCAAATATTTAATATTTTATGCTATATATAACATAATATCAGTGCTAGACATGGGCTAGATTAAAAGTAAATATGAAATCTAATATTTAATCATCCATTGCTAAAAATTATAATGGAATTATGTCTGCACCCTCAAGAAAATCCCATATTAATGATTGGTAACTTAAATTTTCTCTCTCCTGTTTCATAGCATTTCAATACTCTGTTGATTCAGTGGTCAATATGAACTTACTCAAATCAACTTGTATCAAATTATTCTCACTTTCTTTTTGATGAGATTTCCAATTTATCATTAGGAAGAAATTTGGGGTGTAATAGGTCTTATTTTCTAGGAATGAAACAATGCTGGCTAAACACTTGTCAGGATTCTGTGGGGACTCTGGTCCTGTATAAAGGATGGGTTCACTCCCCGGTGTGACCTCCCTAATAACCCACGACCACATCTGTTTTCAATGCCACACGTTAGTTTCATGCCTGAGCAGGCCAAGACCTATGGTAGTTATGTCACCTTTTCCAGGATAGTACATCGGTTTGGAGAATTAGCTCTGTGATTCCTGCTTCCCCTTTTCTATCCTCTTGTGTATTGTTTTCCGTCTATACGTGATGCAGATTAATAAAAGACACTGAAATTTAAATTTAATTTTAAAACTAAGGCAAAACAAACTTAGCATATATTGCATATAGAAAATATGTGATGAAATCTTTATGGAAGACATTGCAGAACACTTCTACCTTGTCTTGCCCTTGGGATTGGTTTTTGGATATGCTACACACCATGGGTCTAGACGTACATGAGAAAGTCAATTATTTCTGTTTGCTGCAAAGTATTTATCTTTCATCCAAACTCTATGAAAAGTATAATGCCATGCTCCTTATGTGCACTTCACTTTTAACTTTTGGTGTTCCTTATGATAGAAAAAATTTTCAATCATAAATTTTACCATACATTTTGAATTCATTGATGTTTCTACCTTGTTAACTTCTAACACGATTATTAATTTCTCTCCGCGATGTTTCATATTCTCAATATCTGTTCCTGCTATCATATTCTGGCCACAAATGCCACTTTCTCAAAGCAATAGCTTCCAAGCTGGAGTCTCTGGACCTAGTACTTTTTTCAGACCATTAACTACATCATTTACCCAGCATCCAAAGTTATTATAAACTGCAAGTCTGGTTACACGAATATCTTACTTAAACATTTAAATTGTTCTGATTTGGCTTCAAATTTTTTAACATGATTTATATGTTTTTCATGATCAAAAGTCAATTTTAACACACAAAGTACATTTCTGAATTGTTTTCAGTATGATTAAGTATCAGGTTTATCATAATAAACTTCATTATCTTTGAGAAGGCTGTTTTCTTTCCTGGAAATATTTTCCCCCTACTCTTACCTCCTTTACTTTTTAAAGATTGGCTACAGCAAAACAGAAAGAAAAGAAAAAAAAGAAAGAAAGAAAGAAAGAAAGAAAGAAAGAAAGAAAGAAAGAAAGAAAGAAAGATTGATTTTGATCAAGTAAGAAATCTGTCACTTAGTTAGAAACTCCTGCTTCACTTGTAAGAATTAATTCAACTCTCAAAATAATATATCTTTAATGTAATAAACATTGTCATCTACTGAACATTTCACAGTAAGAATGATCACAAAAGACATTTTCCCATAAATGAAAGGTATCAATGGATATTTTGCTTTTTATTTCTGTTTGTTCTTCAAAATATGTGTTAAACTAGACACCATTCACTAGAAGAGAAAACAAAAGATATTCCATGTGTTAAAAGTACAATTATAATAAAAAACAATCTATCTGATAATTTTTCCTTAAAGTACAACTTTTTAACATTTTAGACTGCCATTTTAAGTGCTATAATCAGATGTTTAATTGAACAGAACTGACAAAATATTAAAGCATGTAATATTCTTGCTCATTTGTTCAGCAATTTTACTAATTCGACAAGATTCACATGTAGGTTAGTAATTTACTCCTTGATTCATTATATCAGAACACTATTTAATTTGAAAGTCTTAGAGAAAGTGGGGATAGGCTACATAAACACATAAGTCAGGTCATGCTAATATGAAATTTTGACGAAGTTAAACTCGGAATATAAGAATTGCAGTCTAAAAAAGTTATAGAAAATATTAAAACCAGTTATATCTTTCAAACAGGAGAGAAAGTGGCCAGAAACCTTATTATTCTAACTAGTTTCAAACTGCTGTTCCTAGTTCAGTTGTTTGAGGTGAATGATTTATGCACATAAGAACATTCACTGCATATGAAGGTGAAAACTATTTGAGGTCAGTACTTATTAATTCTTTGAGACTTAACTGTGAACGCTACTATTAAAAAAAAAAAAAAGAATGCATAAATATCTCCTAAAACGACATGTCAGCAAAACTAGAGCATAAAAATTATGGTCCCTATGAACATTTTAATATAAATTCCAGAAAACCGAGGTGTGATTGCAAAAATTTACCCAATTACAAGTGAAATGGACCTAAGATGAAGAATTCTTAGGCAAAAAGGGAGTGTCTTTCCCTCTTGTTCTCCTTTCTCCATCCATTAAACTTTATTTCCCTCCCTTTTCTCTTTCCACTTCTCCACCAACCTTCTCTGAATCACTCCCATTTGTCTATCATGTCTGCATGCTCCTTCTTTTTGATGTAGACCAAATTAGCTTCTTCAACCTGGTGATGGTCGGGACTACAAAAGGCCTTTGTATTTTTATCTCTACTACCAGAAAGGAAGGACATGTTGCCATCTTGGGAAGAGGCACTGATCGGTCTACTTTGGATCACATGTCCAGGCCTGGTGTGTTAGGCTTCCCATCATTATATACAATACTTGACATTCACAATTTCAGTGGGGACAGGTTTCATTTAGCTGATGGTTTCAGGGATTCAGTCCCCAATGGGCATGCTCCGAGGCAGGAGCCAAGGTAGAAGAGCATGACAGAACAAAGTTGCTAACTTTGTGGCAGCTAGGAAACAAAGAAAGGGAATAATACCAGAAAGGAAAGGCAAGGGGTCAAACACAGAGCCCAGCACCAACCCGCCATGACCCACCCAGACAAACCCAAAAATGTGCTCCACCAGTTCTCTAGGCTAAATCCCACAGCCTATCCGGGTAACACCCCATCCTAACTGCCACACTGGGCTAAGCGTATCTTAGATGCAGTATTTACTTCCAAGAAAGAATTCCAAGAGGTTCAAAGTTCCCCTGTGAACCACATGGTTAGGAAATTTTTCCAGATATAGGGGATGCTATTTTCATCAGAAAGAAAGCCTTTCACAAGATGTTCTGTTCTATATAGAAAAAGAAAAATCAAAGAAGAGATATGAGGTAGAATATATATGTAAGGCAATATCTAAACATTAGACAAAGAGAACTTGAATTAAGACAGGAGAGTGAACAGTAGCTACATATAGAAAAACACAGAGAACTCCGTGACATTTTTCTAAGAAATATTTTCTAAAAGTACATAACAATGTCAATATATCAAGGAGAAAACCAAGGCTATTCCTCCGCGAAGGGATCTAAAATTAACTAGAATTAGTCAATACGTCCATTTAAAGCTTTTTGTAAAAGCTGCATCTCTCTTCTCTTTCTATTTTCTCAGTTCTTGACCTGACAGCAAACTATTATGCTTTGGCAAATTTATTTTCTGGCATTGATAGGGGAGTTGCGTACAATCAAACAGCAAAAGGCCATGTCTACCCCTGTACTTTGGGAACGTGAAAGCACATAAAATGTTCCCTATGGCACAGTGCCTCACGAACCCATTTCTGATCTGGGGTTTAGCCCAGAGGGGAGTAATGGATATTTGGACTGCCTGTTGGTTTACCTTATTCCATCTCAAAAGTTTATTTACTGTCTATGACTCATGATAATATCTGTATTCTTGTAGTGCCTGAATTTTAGATCTAAATATTTTTACTTTGAGGGGCACGGGGTGGGGTAGTATAACAGGGATCAAACCCAGGGATGTCTTTACACTAAATTACATCTTCATTTTTTGTTTTGTTTTGTTGGGATAAGATCTCACTAAGTAACTAACTTGCCTAGGCTGATCCTTCTTCCTCCTCGGCCTCACAGAGTGCTAGGATTACAGGCATTTGCCACCATACCCAAACATTTTTATCGGTATTTAAAACAAATACGTTGGAGGTAAAGAAAGCTTTAACAGTAATGGGTATATAAGAATAAAAGCTTCTGTTATTAAAGTATAGGAACAGCCTACTACATTTAGGTAAATCGAGGAATGAAAAGGATGGTATTATTTACTGACTTTCCTATTTAATTATTAATTTATTTTTAAAATTTCCTTCAGAGTTACACAAGTTTTACCAATGTACTAAAAATGACAAGTAGCACCTTTCTGATGATCAAACCTTCATCGCCTGAGCTTCTGAGGGACACTTAAGATTTAAAATAGTGTATTATATAAGTTTTACATTTTTTCAGGAATCTGTTTTATGGCTGTCTAACCGCTTCTAAGGTAGGTTGACTGCATTCAAAGCTGAATGCAGTCCTTGTACTGGGATTTTCTTGCTTTGTGCACTATTGTTTGGTTTACTCTGCTAATCTGAGGAGTACATAATCTAGTATCATATCAGAAAAAAAAGAGATGATTAGGGAATATAATTTTGGGGACATTACATATCTTAAAATACTTATATTTTATAGGGCTATTTTACACTGATTTTAATAGGTTGTTCTGATATTTTTAAAAAGTATTTCATCCAGAATTGAGAGAATATTTTGCTTCTAGCTTTCAGTATAGACATTGAAAAATCCATTCTATTCTTCTTGATCCTTCATAAAACTAGTGGCATACAAAAAGTTCACAAATAATATATCAACATAGGTCATTTTTATCAAGTTGGGGGAAGTATATGGAACTTCTCCATCAGGAAAGTTCATGTTCATATGTTCTAAAGAACTTTCTTAGTGATTTCTTCAATGGTATCTTTTTTTTTTCTTTTTTAGCTATTTCCTTTTTTTTAAATTTTGTGAACTGGACTTTAAATTCCCCCCTCTTTTTATTTTCCCTTCCTCTATACTTTTGGCCTTTCCTTTGATCTGTGAGATTTTTCAATCTCTTCTTTTTACTCTTCTATTGAGATTCTTCCATTATATTTTAAAACTGCAAAATAATTATTATTTTTCAATAATCGTTTAGATAACACACTCTTCATACTTTATTCTTTCAAACCTTTGATTATACTAACACTGTTTCCTCATAACCTCCATTTTCTCAAATATGCTTTCTCATTTCTTTGTTTTTGATCTCTTCTTTGTTTTGCAAGGGACTTTCCTCAAATATCTGTTGAGCATATCTTTCTGCTCATACTAAAGAACCACGTAATTATAGCTCTTTACTAGTCTGATTTCAAGGAGGAACACATCAAATGTAGAATTCACTGCAGAATGATCTAGCTAGGCAATTTTTATTGGGGAACCCTTAAATCATTATCTGTAATCCTGTCATTTTATTTGTCATACTGATCACATTTCAGAAAGCTTTACAAAATATGTCTATTCTGTATGACATGGAACCACCAAAGTTCTAGGAGTTGACAAGAAGAAAGAAAAGAAAGAAAAATAAAAAAAGAAAGAGAGAGAGAGAGAGAGAGAGAAAGAAAGAAAGAAAGAAAGAAAGAAAGAAAGAAAGAAAGAAAGAAAGAAAGAAAGAAAAAAAGGAAGGAAGGAAGGAAAGAAACAAAGAAAGAGGAAAGAAAGAAAAAAGAAAGAGAAAAAAATGCCATATGTTACAGTTTATATCTATAATCTTTGCACATAGGTGGGGCTTTTAGAAGGTGACTTGATTTGGGGGACTAATCACTGACTGGATCTGGGCAGAGGAGCTGGGTCATTGCGGATGTGACCTGATTCTGTCTTCCCAACTCCTCTCTCTCTTTCTCTCTCTCTCTTCTCCTTCTTCTCTTTCTTCTTCTCCTCCACAGGTGGTGAGCTTTCTCCTCTGCGATGCCCCTCTGCCATGCACCCCACCTTGGAGCCAGAGGACTATGGACTGAAACCTCCACAGTGATCCAAAATAAAGTTGTTGGAAAAAAAAATAAATAAAAATAAAAAAAAACAAAGTTGTTGGTTTTGCTTATTTTGAGAGCATTGTTTTGCCATGTGTGACCTTAATTCTTTCATGGATATTAGAAGGCCTGTTGTTCTTCTGCTTCCCAAACTCTTTTCTTGGTTTATGAATGAAAGTGATGAATTCTAACCCCCTTCCAGGCTGAACTGGAAATCAGAATTCATCAATAAATTGTAATAAAAACTATTCAGTCTGGATTTAGTGAGCTAAGGACAACAACATCCTTTTTTTAAATTTTCTAATTATTTAATGCTTCTGTTATTATGAATCTGTTTCTACTGTGGCTATGATCCCTTTTCATATTTTTATTCCCTTAAATGAAATTGTCAGAAATCTATTTTTCTCATAATCAAATCATACACTTATATTCTTAAAATTATTTCTTCTCTTTATCTTATATAATCTATGTATTTTTGTTTTTTGAAGTATCTATTAGATGTATTTCTCATTTATTTTTGTTTTACAAAGTACTTATTGGAAGTATTTACTAACTCTTTTCTTTTACTTTTTGACGTACTTACTTTTTGTCTACTGGCATAAATTTTTTCCACTATTTTTCTTCTTACATCATTTAAACATTTATTTTTGTCTAGTTTCATAGAATAAGTATTTTAAAGATTATATATATATTCTAATTCATAAATATTTCCTCTTTTTTCAATGGTAATTTTTCTGTATTTTTTTGTTTATCTTTACACTATTTTTTTTGTGGTGCTGGGGATCGAATCTTTACACATTTTTGATGTGTAACTTTGTGTAACTTTTTTAGATGGTTACTTAGCAAAACTACGTGCTCAGAAATTTTAATTTCGACAATAGGTAAAACAGGACATAAACTTGAGACATAGCATAACGAAAAAGAAAAGGCAAGATGGAAGGTGTGGACACTTTGCTCTAGCCACATGAACCAGAATTTATACTTAACATTATCATCATAAATTAGGATTTTTTGATTCATTGTTTGTGATCTTATTTAATTAATTATGGGTAATTTCCTAATGAGATGAAAATATTTTCAAGCAATCATTTTAATTATCTAGTTTATGTTCTACCACATACCAGCTTTGCCCAGCAAATTTTATTTAATTCCAAAGAATAAGAAAAATGAATGTAACGAGGGAAAGGAAAAGGCTGTGATGGTATAGAGGACACCTATACCAAGTGGAAAGAAAAAGTGAAATAGAGCGCTTCGATTCCTGGAAGAACAGGAGAATAAATGGAAGGGATTGATGAATGGAATTGACACAATCAAACCAATATGTTCTGCATGCTCTCCTCCATGATGAAAATTGTAGAAGTTCTGGTGTTACACAGTTTTGATGAGAAGTCGGGAGAGCATGCGCTAATCCACTTGGAGCGCTGGAAGTGACCACTTCGTAGGATGCCTATATCAAGCCTGATAAGTGGCACAAACTAAAAATGGCAGCACGGCACAGCGGCCTGAGAGAGGACCCGAACACTAATAATCCTCAAATTTCTAGCATGCCACTAGACTGACTTGCGATCCATGGGACTGTCACACAAGGAGAAAAATGACCTTGTTCCACGGATGATTGATGGATACCCTGCGCCAGGCTGCAGGTGGAGGACACGGCTGAAGCTCAGGAAAAATCTGCAAAACCTGTCTGATTACAACAGGTTTGGCCGAGAGAAGCTCTGGACACTCGCCCAGCAAAAATGAAGCATTTCATGAGTGGTCATCTTGGCAGATGCAAGAGCAAAGAACTTAAAGATATAAGACAATGATATCAAAGAGTTGTAAGAATGAGCAAAAGGAACTCAATATTTTAAGAGATTTTAAAAACGATCCAATCAAATGATAGAGTGATGTCAAGGTATTCGATTGCTTTTTAAAATGAAATATTTTCTTCTGTATTCTTTGGAAGAACCTAAGTCATGAGATGATTACCCTTATTATGACTACAAATAATTATAAATGTTAAAAAACAGAATGCAAAAATTACATGCAGCATTCCCTAAAATAGCATAATGAAGTTTAAGGCTAGATGGTGCCCATCATTGGACATTTTATCCACGTCTGTTGCTCTAGTCAGCTGCATAGAATGTATAAATTCAAAATAAGTAGCAGTCATTTCCAGCTGCAAAACCCAAAATACATGCATGCGGTGGGTAATGGACCTGGCCACCACACCAGAAGATGCCTCCTGACCTAACGTGGACGTTGTTGTTTGCGGGTTTCCTTCTATATAACCCTATATCAGAATCATGTACCCCCAAGAATATGGTCATTTTTAATGACATTCACACATACGAAGAGACTTCCAAACAAGATAATGACAAAGTTAATACTAAATTACCCTGACAAAAAATCCTGCTATGTTTACTAAAAATATCTTTCATCTAACTCCAATTTCCTTCTCCTTTCCTCTCCCTGCTTATCTAATGAATTACCGGACAGTTCAAACGTCACTCAGATTTCATTCAATTTTAAGTGTACATTGATATTAAAATGATAACTGGTGAATTATAATCATCAGGTAAGGTGAAATTTACTGTAAAAATATTAATAGATTTTTTTAAAAATATGACATGTCAATATATATATCCTACTATTTCCAAAATAATACTATCATTCAAATCAGACTGTAGTTGTTACAATGCATTATTTTTTATCTTTGGATTTTTTATGCTTTCCTTAGTCTAGGCACCATATTGTTTCATGGTTGAATATGAATAAAACATCAAAAACAAAGTTATATGTTCAGGTAACATAAAAGTGGCTTGACCTCTTTGTAACTATCATCAAATCTATCAGGGAAACACATTTCCTTTATTTCTAAACTAGCAGGTGGATTTCCTTAGAAATGAGTAGGTCAAGAAGCAGATTATATTCATTTTAAAATATAGATATAGGAAACCACAAAAAAGAAAGTGCATGTAGGTCAGGGCAATGATCCTTTGCTTATCACATCCTGGTGGAAGTCTATAAATGTTAAAATATTTTTAGGTTATTGCCTTTACAAAAATTTGAAGTACTTGAAAGACTGGCACAGAAATGCTTTTTTACATGACTGTTTTCTAAACACAGTCCAATTTTCCCTTTGTGTTAACATTTGTGAAAAAATACTAAACATCAGGCTGCAGGGGCTCAGAAGAAAATAACCAGAATGACTAAGTCACAGGAAAAAAGATTTTACTGGTGATACAAAAAAATGAAATGAACATTTATTTAAAGAGAAAAAAGAAAGAAAAAATAAACATCATACATTTTAAACATATTTTTGTCTTAGCAAACTTTGGCACAATATGAGAAATAGTAAATTAACAAGTTAAAATTTGAAGTTTTTGTGATTGATTATTCATATGTAATACCTAAAATACCTGTAACCAACACTACACTTTTATTTTTTAATTTATTTTTGAACAGACCCTACAGTTTGAGTTAATTTATTGGAAATTAAAGGCAACAAACAGCGAAGGCAATAACTGCATTTTGAGTTCTAGTCTGACCTTTATCTTTCAAAACAGTAAGTTTCCAAAATTGCTGAAAGGTTAACTAATCTCTTAAAAGGTCACCTGTCTTTAAACTTGCTACAGTGTATAAATGCCTCTCTGCTATCCTGGAGCAATTCATCAATAACTCATTAAAATAGCACCATTTCTTTCTTAAAGTTTTTACTTTCTCATAAGGCTCTTTCCTCTTGGTCAATATAACATTTAATGTATGTCATAATTTGCAAAAATATGATTGTATGAATCTAGGTAGCACTGTTCAGTTAATTAAAACTATTTTTGAATGCACAGTCTATGCCATACACAGATGCCTTGTTAGAAAGGAAGGTTCATATTTTTGCTTTAATATGAGGCTCATTTTTGCAGTAATTATATGTTTGCATAAAAAGAAGCCAATATTATAGCTGATAAACCCTTTGAAAAATATTACGCTTATTTTAATACTATTTAATTTGATTTAAACATTTTCAAGACTATTTTTTTCTCATCTAAAAGCCTATAGCACTTTTTGTCTAATAGCTTTAATTTTAAACACAAATTAATGCAAAAATCTGTCCTTGAATATACAATTGGACTTTTAATGTGATCAAACAGCATTAGAGGTTTAATGGGTTGACTAAGGTAACTATGATGGATAAAAAGAGACTCGATTTGTATACAAAGATGGGATTCTAAAATGACAAGAATGTGGCTCCTATGTTTGCATCTCGTTCTCAAAGATATTTCTTTCTGTGTGCTTGTCTAAAGGGAAGAGAAATATTTTTGTATAATCTTTGTTTATAGCTTAAAAATGAATCTTACTAAAGCCCACTAAAATGTTTTAGCCATTACCCACTCAATAACAGGGCTTCATATGCCATTCTACTGAGAAAGACAAAAATACGCTTCATAAAAAAACTCTTTCTTCCAAAGAAATAATGTTTCCTCCATCCTCCGGATGAACAATTTCAGTTAATGATAAGACTACAAACACAGTTAAAAATCCATTTTGCTTAAAGAGTCTCATTTTCGTCATTTATTAAATTCTTCTTTTAAAACTGTGGGTTTGACATATTTTCACTAGGTTTTGGCCAGCACGGAAAGGTCTAAAACAGAAAATCCATCAGAAAATGTTATTATATCACACATCGAACCAAGAAATGCTTTATGAGAGTTGTGTTTCAGTTACGTTGACTTCTGTATTTCTGTATATGTATTTATGGGTACTAGGTTGCAATGCTAATTTCATTTTTTACAAAAGGTTTCTTTCAAAAGATTGAAAGACACTGAATTAGAACATAAAGTAAAACAGTACAAAAGCATCAATAAAAATAATGTCTGATGGCCACAAACACACACTAATTTCAGATCCCTTATTTTCTTCCTGAAAGCCTCAGCATTCATTGAATTGGAGTTGTAAATATCATGTCATTTTGGAAAAAAAAAAAAAAATACAGGACTGGAGCTATGAAAAAAAGAGAAAAAAGGGGAAATTATTTAAAGCCACTTACTTATATAGGCAATCCAAATATAAAAACTCATTTATCAAACCACATGACTTAGATATAGCTAAAGATAAAAATTAAATAATACTGTTTATTTGGAAATTATTAACTATTTTAGCTATGATAACTAATAAAATTATTTTAAATAGAATTTTATATCCTATTTACACTCAAAAGTATTATATGCACTAGGCTTCTAATTGAATACGAAAGATGACGGTGATATTGTTTAGTGTTGGTGGCATTATTGTTGCCTATTTACTACCCAAATGAAGTCCTATAATGCTTACTCAATTTCTTAATTTTACATTTGCAATCTTGCTTTGAGGTGAGTTTTAGTATATGTCTGTTTCCACTGAAAGTTAAACAGGTTCTACTATCCTATTATTCATTGAAAAGTCAGGCCTTATTATTTCCTAGTGACACATCCTATCCTAATTGTGGTAAGAGTAAAGGTGTATTTTTTAATATGACATAATTTGTTACGTGCCATATGCACGTAACAAATTTAAAATATCCATACAGTTTAAAAATTAGTAGAAAGATCTCAGTATCCTTTAGCAGGGGTAAAGGAACTGAGCATTTTCAGAAATTCCCCCATTAGCAACAAACAAGGGTGAATACCAATGTGAAGTTTGAGTTAATTAACCCCCTATTTAGAGACAGAGTAGTCACGAATATTTTAACTCTACATAAATGAATTTTACTATGTAAATTCTAGAGTGGCATCATTCTCTCTATCTTAATGTGTTTAATTGATAGATCTGAACTCCTTAACAGAAGAGAAATTGATGGCAAATTATTCCCTGCTGCTATAAATTTAGCTTACTGAAACTCCCCAATACGGTACTCCTAGCTAATGATTGGCTGAATAGAGGCGGTCGTTTCTGTTCTGCTTACATTAATGTGGAAAACATTCTTAGGCAATCTGTGCGTAGAGTGCCTGTCCCTGTCCTCAGGCCAATATTAACCTTGTCTGAGAAAGCAACTTTATTCAACATCTCATATTTATTTATGCTGTTGGAGAAGCACTGCGCGTCTGTCACATTCCCGCCCTTCTTGTGCACGAGTACCTTCACTGTTCATTGTTGACTAGTCTCCTCCAGAATATTGTACCGCGAAGAACTACAGACAATAGGGTTAGAGTTTCTGTCTGGAGTGAAGGGCAGGTTTCCTTACAGCCTGGGAAGATGAGGATGTGCCCCTTCTAGAGTAAATGGCAGGCAAATTTGTGGAACAATATAATCAAAAACAAGAGTGTGCCCCAGAGCCATGCAAAGGCCTGCCTGCTGCTGCTATGAAAGATTCAGTCCCAGCAAGTTGAGATTTCCTCTCCTGGAATGCACCTCAGGCATTTTCTGTCCCTCTTCATGTTGCTTCAATAGGAATGAGGGCTTAGGGAACTAATACAAAATGCTCATACTCTGGCTACTGCTACTGGTATTAGTAATAAGTCACCTTTTGTCTCTCACCCAAGACTATCATAACATCTATCGACAGCTATGAAATTGCATTGGCCTAACTTCTTACTTTGAAAACAGGGTAAAAGTGGATGATTCTTTACAGGTCTTCACATCTAAACATGGGTGTGGGCCATTTCTTGGTTACCGCAAAATAATAATCAGAATACACATACTTAGCAGTTGGTCAGACCCTCACATTGGTTGGCTGGACTGTTGAGTACGAGGGATTACGGGAAAAGATGACCAGTCAGAATGCCTTAGACCGAGGCTCGTACACCCTGACTATCTCTGCCCTTCAAATGTATTGTGTGTTCCTCTCGACATCTCCACTGTTCATATTTATAAATCTGGGATAAATTCACAAGCTCAGCGTTTTGTAACAGATTCCTAAATCTGTTGTGCCTAGCTCCACTCTTATCTCACAGTCGGCCAATAATCAATTCAGAAAAACAGAAATACTATAAAAATTCTAAGCAGAGCAGAAATGATAAAATTCATTTTGTTTTCAATCTTCAATTATTTCCAAATTTTATTTTCAGATTTTTAATTTTTGAAATAGAGGTCAAATAAATTGTGAGGCAGATCTCTGCCCTTGTTCATCTATAACATAGATGCAAATGTGTCAACCTCTTTTTGATCTGTAAGGTTCTCGTAAAGCAATGCACAATTTTAAAGAAAAGTCTAAAAATTATTTTACAAGTTTTTCATATGTAATAATATTTCATACATACTTTTATTAAGATTATTATAAAATTAATCATTATAAAGTAATACTTTTCATAATGTATACTATTGACAGTATTTCATATTTTATTGCAGCATGTTTTTATGAATTTAGTTTTAATTATTTTTAAAATAAGTATTTCAGCTGGGAATACACTTCAGTGGTAGACTACTTGCTCAGCATGTGTGGTCCTGGGTTTGCTCTGAAGGACAACGAAAAGAATAGAGTAATTTGTAAATTTATCTTTAATAATAAGAAAAAGATAAAATAGTAACAGTAGGCTGGTTGAATAGTACTCAGATGCACTGAAAGCAAAAATTACCACAAAATGAGTTATTATCACTACTGTGACAGGTTAAAGAATGATTAAAGCCTCTAGTAGTATGATATATAACACAGAAATAAAACATCCTATGAAAATAAAATAGTCATAAATTAAGGTAAAAACAAAGAAGATATAAACATATCTAATTCAGATTTACAAAAAAGAATACTTTCCAAAAATATTCAAGGGAAAAACAAGTATGCTAATATCAAAAACATGGGAAGATATATGGTAGACATGAATAATATTTCAACCTAAGGTTTATAGACATTGTCAATAAAATATTAGAGCATTATAAATAAAATTATACTAAAATTTCTTAGAAGAACAATACTAGACTTGGGAAAAGTATTAATATGCATGTCAGTTTGTATTTATGCTTCACTATCAAAAAAGTTGAAATTCTTTCAGATTTGTAGTCAAAACTGTATCTAGACAAATTTATTAATGTGAAACAAATCCTAAAAGTGATGTCATTCACTTACGAATAAATACATTTAGTTTGAATTATGTGAGTTTTAAATTTTCTATGCAAAGTGTAAACAATATTCTAGGTACTGGTAAAATTGTTGGAGCTGCTAATGATGCATTGTTTCCAGATAATTATACTCTTGTGAGAGACAGCCAAAAAAACCAAACGATTATTTAGCAAGTTAGCTATAATTAATGAGAGCTATTTTATTATGCAGAAGTGAATTTCCCTTCAGTGTTATAGGCTTATGCTATCCATGAAGTTGAATTTACCCAAAAGAGATAGGGACATAGTATAACAGAAACTATTATATATATATATATATATATATATATATATATATATATATATATATATATATATATATATATATATATATATATATATATATATATATATATATATATATATATATATATATATACATATATATATGTATATATACATATATATATGTATATATATATATGTATATATATATATAATAGTATATATATAATGTTGTTTGTATATGTGTGTGTGATGTAGAACCTATTTTTCAAGTATTCAAAAGTCAAAATAGAAAAAAGAAAATATAGATTTCTAAATTTGAAGACAAGAGCAATAGTGTAAATTAAATATATAGATTTTCCTGACAGTATATAAATGTTTACAGAAAAAAAAAACATATGAAGGGAGATGCAATTTGTAAGCAATATGCTCTTTCAAAAAATAGTTATTTTTGATGTCATGAAATTAACACATGATTGCTCACAAGAAATAAGACAGTATAGCTCAACAACATCAAGTTATAAGCATAGAAAACAGTCACTGAACTGCAGCAGGATATCTTGTCAGTACTTAATTCTATGTTTTGCAGGAGAAACAAAGAATATCTGGATGAATTTAGTTTCCTATGAAATTATAAATAATATAAAAACATGCAGTATGTGTGTATGTGCAGTTGATGGAAATAAGTGCTGGTGCTGAAAATTAGAGCAGAGGTACAACACAGTGAAGGGCTACAGTCTGTACGTAATTAAATGCAATGCCTTTTCTTTCCTGAGTAACGTATACTATTCATTAGTGTCAAAGATATAAGAATATAGAAATAGAATATAGAATATAGAGTATAGAAATATTTAAGAAAGATAATAATAAACTGGCAAAGTGAAACTGTAAAAATGTGGAATTACAGAAGACGTGAATTGCAAGGAAGGACTTTACGTAAAACTGGAGCCTGTTTCTTTTTCTGTTATATCGACTTCATTGCTTCCTGAATGAAGGTAAATATCCAGAATGTGCTGAAGTTTACAGGCTTTGTAAACTTACCCTCTAAATCCAGTGTGCTGGCCTGTTCTGTGTAACTTCCTTTGCACAAAGAGGTTTTAAGAAGTCTGTCAATGAAAATAACTTCTAATCTCTCACTGTTTTTGTTGGTTTCCTACAATCAAGAATGGCCTTTCTTATTACAAAATTGCTATCGAGAAAATTAAATAGAATATCCCATTCTGGAAAGTCCAGACATTAGAGAGGGGCAGAGTACTCTAGATCAGAGCATAAGAGGAAAGCTTTTCATTGAGAGTTAGTGTCATTGGAGTTAAAACTTAATATAATTTTTTCACCATAAAAATATACAGTGGATCCATTTCCCTAAAAATATCTCAGTTTTATCTTCTTTATGGGAGTGTAGTACTCTACGGTCTATAGATACCACATGGGCATCTGGGCTGTTTCCAAGATTAGCTATTATAAATTGTGCTGCTATAAACATGGGTAAGCATGCATCACTGTGATATGACTTAATTCTTTCAGGATGATATCTAGAAGGAGAACAGCTGGATCAAATGGAATCTCTAGTTTTTTTAAGGAATCTCCATACTGATTTCCTTATTAGTTGCACTACACTTCCACCAGCAATGGAGAAAGTTTCCTTTATCCCACAGCCTCGCCAGCATTTCTTATTGGTTGATTTTGCGATGATAGCCATTCTTTCTGGAGTGAGATGGAATCTCAGTATTGTTTTATTTGCCTTTCTTGAATGGTCAGCAATGTTGAGCATTATTTTCATGTATGGAGGATTGATATTGGGAAGTAGGAAGAATATGTTTGGGAAGGGGAACAAGGGAGGGGGAGGGAAAGAAAGGTGCTAGAGGAAAAACAGAAGTGAACAAAAATAATGGAAATAGTGTTTTGTAAATGGGAAGAGGAAGAAGGGCTGGAGGGAGGGGAAAGCAGGGGAAAGGGACAAAAAAAGAGTTAATATGTGTTCTGTACATGTACAAATCCCTGACAATGAATGTGATCATTATGTACTGCAAACATGTAGTAATAAAAAAGAAAACTACACACACACACACACACACACACACACACACACATACAGTGGAGATTTCCAGAGAGAATTTCTCCAAGCTTAGGGAGAAAGAATCCAGAGTTCTCAGGGGAAAAAAAAAAAATGAAGTATAGTTGGAGAAATTGTAGAAAATGAGGTAAGAAGGGGAACACATCATGGAGCAAACTGTAACCCACAATAAGTATTTGGAGTATTATTCTGTATACATTGGGAAGACTTCCAGCATTATGTAGTGAAAGCCTGTCACTCAAGTGGCTGTGTAGGAAAAAGCATTGTAGGTAAATTTTGGTAAAAATTAGAATTCTTTTTCTCCAAAAGTTGTTTCATCTTCTATCGGTTTTCCTGGGTTTGAAAGCTGTCTATTTTGTCTGCCCCCAAAGGAGTTTCTGTCAATTAAATCCTTTACAGGGAAGCGGGAAGCAAAAGAGACACTCTAGCCTGCAGCTGCTGGATCTGACCAATCACAGGGTTGCGAATCCTTTGAAAGGTCTTCAACCTGAAGTCTCTTGGGTTTTGGAGAACCAAAGGAAGTCTCTGGACAGACACCAAATCCCCACCAGAGCTTCAGGGCCCACTTTTCAGGGTTCCTTTCTTGTATCACAGGCTTCAGTGGGCAGAAATAATTCTCTTAATTTACACAAAATTCAACTCTTTACAGGTCATGGAGTTAAACACAAATTACCAATCTACAAAAATTCTGACAAAAATACTAGGAAATTTCCAAGATCTAGGATTGAACAAAGATATCTTAAGATGTACCACTACAAGTACTATCTACACATGAAAACAAAAATTGACAACTGGACCTAAAAAAAAAAAAAAAAGAAAAAAAGACTAATATAGATAATATATTTGTAAATCATATCTCTGGCAAATAATTTGTATCTACAAATCACAAAGAATTTAAAAAGCACCAAAATAATACCTATCTAATAATAAAATGGGCAGAAGACACGAGACATTTTTCTCAAGAGGATATATAGTTGTCAATCATGAAAAGATTTACAATGCATTTAATCCACTGATAAAGCAGGAATTAAAATTACAAAGAGTTATACACATCTATTAGAATTGGCAATATAAAAAACAGTGATAAAAACAAGGACTGATATGGATACGGAGAAATTTTGCCATTATTCCAGTGCTAAGTGGGATATAAAATGGTACCTCTCTGGAAAATTGTTGAATACTTTCTTTAAAAATTAAAAATACAACTACCATAAAAAGCCATGAACTTATCTGAGGGAAGCAAACTTGCATTCACACAAAAACCTGTACAAAAATGTTTACAGTGAACTTTGTCAAAAACTGGAAAGAGTGCAAATATCCTTTAATGGGCGAATGATTAAACGAACTGTGGAACATGCACACAATAGAATTCGACTCAGAGAATAAGATGCATTATCGATACGCGACCTGAATTAGCCTCCAGAGAATTATGCTAAGTGATAAAAGCCAACCTCAAAAGGCAAAAGGATTTCATTTGTATAACATTCTTAAAGTGACAGAGTATTAGAAATAGAAAACAGATGAATAACTGCCAAGTGTTAACGAGCAGCGGAAGAGAGAGAGAGAAGGAGAAGCAGACGTGGACATAAAAAGACAACATACAAGATCTTCGTGATGCCAAACGTGACGGTTAAGCTTAAATTTCAACTTGACTAGCTCAGAACCCGCTAGGGAAATAGTAAGACACATTTCTGAATGTGTCTGGCCAGTCAGGAAACTACTACTCTGGGATCCACACCTGGACTCTGGCCTCTGGCTCTAGCACTTTCCTTCCACTGTGTTTCCTTGGCACCATGTGGTGAACAGCATTCCCTGCCTGGTCCCCATTTTGGAGTCCACTGATCATGAACTGAAATCCCTTAAACCGTGAATCAGATAACCTCTTTCCTACTTTAAGTTGCAGTTGTCAGGTATTTGGTTCCAGGCACGAGAAGGGGGAGTAACACACTCAAGCAGTGATGGCGAGCCTTTTAGAGACCCAAACTGCAACCCCAAACCCAAAACCTGGTTATTTATTGCAAAGTGCCAACACTGCAATTGAACCTGAATACTGCAGTTTGAGTTTAGGGAAAAGAAAGCTCATACACTAACATCTTTTGTCTTAAGATAAAAACATAATAACAGAGCTTTCAATGAAGCAAGCAGCTTTTTATTGAAAAGTGACAGTTTGCATTAATGTGCTTTTGCACAGTTCATGTGACCTTTGCTTCGTATGCATGCAGATAATTTGTCAAACCCGGCTGGGGCGCCTTGGCTCACCTGGCATACCTTCGCCACCCCTTCCGTGAAGTACCTGTTACCGTCCTTGTCAACGTCTGTATCCTTAGCTATGATACTGTGTTGTGGTTCTGCAAGATGTTTACTTTGGAGAAAACTGGATAAAGGGTTGGTGCAAGCTTATTGTATTATTTATAAAATTTCATTGAATGTGTAATTATCTCAAAATAAAAGGTTTAATTTTGTTAAAGTTACCATTTACAGGGGGATAGAAGAACAATACTCAAGTAGGAATAAATCTAAGAAACAATAAAAAGACATCTATGAGGTATAGCTACAGAACATTTTTGAAAACTACCTAAATAAAATCTGTAGGATACTTTTTGTTATTTTGATTTCTGAAATTAAAATAATGCCAATCACATCTCCACCATCAGTTTTTCATGGAAGCTGAAAATCTAGCTATGAAAATATACACAAAGGCAAAGGACAAAGAATATGTAAAATCATCTTTGAAAATAATTGCTTAAGGTTATCACTATCAGTTTTTAAGACACATTATAGAATTATAGTAATTAAGGCAGGTTGAAACTGCACGAAGGAAGATACATAGACCAGTATAATATACAAGCGATTTTAGAATAGACTCACTCACACGTGTGCATATGCCAAAGATTCTCACTGTACTTCAAGGAAGAAACTACGGCTTTTCCCGTAAATACTCTTGGGTTAATTGGTTATTTTTAAGGGAAAAATAATCTTGACTTTTATAATATACAATAATAAGAAATAAAAAGTAACAATAACATATCAGTTGACTGTAGGCCTAAAAATAAAAAAGGTCAACAGTAATGTTTCTAGAGTACATCACAAGAGACAAATGTATGTCCATGACAGAAACTATTAATAAACTATGGCTAGATCACAAGAAACAAATTTTATTCATCGATAAACATTTTAAAGAAAATGAAAGACAACCAACATAGTGCGGGAATGCATTTTCACTTAGTCTATCTGGAGAACAATTCACACAATAGGAAATTTTTACAACTCTCTATTAATAACTAGGAAACTCTCATCATAGACCTTCTGAAAAGTGGCATAATCTTGATCGATGCTTCAGAAAGGGCTATCTACAGATACTATGACCGGTATTCACATAAAAAGAGACACAACTCATCCAAAATTCGCAATCAAAACCACTTTAGATATAATAATGTACACCAGATTAACTAAACAATCAGATGATACCAAGTGTTAGCCAGGATATAGAGCACTTGAAATTCTCATGTGCTGCTTGGAAAATTTCTGTCGGTACTTATTTAGGCTGGGTTTCTATAAAATAATACACTACTGCCACGGTGGGACAGTAGAAAGGACCACAGTCCCACAACGACTCATTATAAACCATCTGTAAATAATTAAAAAACCTGTGAAACTTGAAGCATGCAGAGTTATTACACTTGGGATTGAATTCCAATGTCAAGAAATTTAGCTGGAATAGGAAATCTAAGAAAGGACTATGGCTAAGAGAAGAACCTAATATGATCCAGCTAGGTTTGTAGGACATTTTGAATTAATCGTCTTATGATTTCACTTTTGGGCTATGTGAACAGGAGGCTTCAGAGATGGGGAGGATGCCATCTGATGACTGGAAGAGGTGGTCCCGTCTGGGGCCAGCTATCTACATGTGGACATTTCAAACTGGATCCTGGGTAAAAAGAATATTTCTCAATGATTTGTGTTCATGTACTAGTTGAAAAAAAGAAAAAAAAAGAGAAAGAAAAAGAAAAGAAAAAAAAGAAATAGGAGAGAGCTCTATCAAACTGATCTTTGTAGCTTTTTAAAAGCAAAAACAGGGGCTGGGGATTTAGCTCAGTGGTCAGAGTGTCTGCCTTGCAAACACAAGGCCCCGAGTTTGAGCCCCAGCACCAAAAAAAAAAAAAAAAGCAAAACCAATCAAAATCAAGTTTACTGATCCACATTTTAAGAGATTATTTTAGTATATCCTGCTATATTTAATTATTGAAATGAACATTTATGTAACAATAATACCAGAAAAAGGCTATTCCTTCTAAAATATGTTATATAAAATAATTTGGAAACTATTATTATAAGTGAAATAATTACAATTACAACATCTCTAACTTTAAGCTACTCATAAAACAAAGCAATGAACTGTATTGTTGGTATACAGCAATTATGAACAATGGGTGACAATTACTGCAGGTGGGATAGAAAATATTAACAGAAATAAATGTTTCCGTGTTGTATTATGTATTATTGACTACATTATTGGTCATATAATAAAGGAAATGCATTCTCATAGCTGTGCTTGTATTTTTCTACTGAAGAATTTTATAAATAAATAGATTTTTTAAAGTGAAATTATCTTAATGCCATGATCCATTAGGAAACCTAAAATACACACATAAATTAGCTTCATAAAGCATCCTGTTCATCCTGAGAGCAGAGTCGCTGCCTCTTGAAAAGTCAGATGCTTCACAGGCACGTTTATGTCTAAAAGATACTGTCACATGCAGTTATTGCATTGTAGCAGTAATGTGCTTAGTGACAACCATTAATGTCTCATTATACAAAAACTTGCGTTAGAAAAGCGACTCATATCGTTCAGAATCCACCAGTAAAACAGGCACCTTCATTTTCAGTACTAAACACTAGGTAAAGCTGCCAAATTTAAGGTAAGTGCTCATTACCAGCATGATCAATTTTTGAAAAGAAATGATTTAATCAGCAACTTTGTTGCCAAATCTTAAGAGACAAAATATTGAATACTTTAGCAACTAAGTGATCTATTAACCCTCAAATAGGCATTTTTCTTCCCTCCTAATCTTAATCATGCTGGCAGAAAAGTCATATAAGTTATACTTAGGGAAAGTTTTAAATCAAATACGGAATGCAATGACAAAGGTTTTCTTTTTTCATTTTTAAGAAAAAAACACAGATAATGACAGACTATTACAAAGACATTAGAATGCCTCTTCCAAGCACTGCAAAACTGAATTAAACATGGACTCACCTTACACTATCTTTTCCATATAGTATTTCTTGGACTCTCAACTTCTATATGTAGAAAGAAGAATTATCAAAACAAGTAACTTTAAATATGTATTCATTAAAGTATTTAACATCTATTTAAAGTTGTAAATTACTCTATTGATCAGAATGCATTTGATTACAAAGAACAAAACATAACCACGAATTAATTTGTGATAAAATGATAGTATGTTTTACTTGGATTCTAAACATCAAATAAGGAACATTCTCAGCCTTAATATTGTTCCATTTGCTCAGCTTTGCTTACTTTTATTTTGTCTCTTTGTCTGTTTTTTTTTCTATAAATAATTTATACCTACTTCTTGCTAAAGATGGATTCACAGCAGCCTCAAACTTAATGTTCTAAATTCTGGGCAGTGAGAAGCTTTGTACCATAAGCCTACACAAAGGTCTATGTTCCATGAGTAGTAATCCTACCTGTGGGGAGTGAGGGGGTTAGTGGGGAAGTTATCTAAGGCAACCATGTTGGAGTTTTTAATAAGAAAAAATAAATAGTAAGCCAATGAAGGGTAGAAAGAAAGTAAGGCTGAAAGGAGAGAAGCAGGAAGGAAGAGAAGGAAGAAAAAAAAGGACAGAAAGAAAGAAAGAAGGAAGGAAGGTAGGAAAGAAGGAAGAAAATACAGTAAACTACACCTTATATGTGCATATTTATATTTACATCTCCTGTATACATAAGTGATACAGGCTTCTATGAGGCCCGTAAAGTTTATATGCATATCTCTCAGTAGATATTTGTAATCTTATTTTTGACAAAAATAATAATATACAATCATAATTCTTTGATAAATTATTTTTAAAAACTGTAGATTTAGGAAATGATACTTTAAACATTATTTATACTTATGATTTCCAAATTATTTTCCTTGCTGTCTAATATTTTCAATAAATACATGTAGAAATAAAGTAATGTCCTTCACACTATAATTCAAATGGATTGTATAAGGCAGGATAATATCCACCATCATGGTCATATTTGGAACATGATGTAGAATTTAGAGGCCAAGATTTTAAAAGACACAGATACATTAATTTTACTTAGAGAGTGGGTATTTGGGAAAGTGATTGAAAACAGTATGAAAAGTTTGAAGTGTAGGAAAAAGATCTCTACAGAGTTGAAGACTTTTGTTAGAAGATGGACATCCATTGTAGATGTTGTAGAATCTGCACTAGGACTAAAGACAGGAGTTACAAATGAGAAGAATTTTGTTTAAAATAAGGATTTTAAGGTATAATTAATAAAGCACAACAATGGAAGAAGATCTGTGTAAACTAAAAATCACTCAAAATGTTAAAAACCTTAGCAAAAGCAAAAAAAAAATCCCTCTAAATTTCATACTTTTAAAAAAGAGATGTATACTTTCACTTTTTATTGTCTATCATTGAAATTATAACAAAATAAGTGATCATTCTGATCATCAAGAGAATAAATGTTGACTATTTTAGATATAACAAGACAATTATTTAATGTATTGCTTTTTTATTTCATTATAGAGTGTTTTCGGGGTCAATTTTATGTACATGAATAATCAACCAGTATTATCGCAGATAGGAAATTATGGTTAATATAAATTTAAGAAAATGTTAAACATAATACATTTTCAGTAATATATAGTGGATTAGTATGATACCACTAACAATAGGAAACTTGGAGTCATTACTCTAGGAGAGCATCATAGAGTCACATGAAGATATCAGAAAGGATCTGGATAGTGGAGGTCCTCCCTATGAGCAGCTTCATCTTACTGATGAGAAGACTAAATTAGGAACGTTAGTTTATTCTATGACACTGTTAAAACTTTATCGTAAATCAATGGTTAATCCAAATGTTTTTACATTATTAATCTAAGAAATAGTAATACTAGGTGCTGAGTCACTCTGTTTTGGTCTTTTAAATTCCCTTGTTGTTTTCTTTCTGGGGGGGGGCTGCTGGGGATTGGATTTAGGGCCTTCACACAAGCCACAATTTCAGTCCTTTTAAAAAGGAATGTATACTTTCTCTTTTAATTTTAGATTGTTGAAATTATAATAAATGATCATTCTGATCATCGTGGGAATTAATGTTGACTACTCAGATATAATAGCGATTACTTTTGAATGTATAACCTTTTTACTGGGTATAGATATTTTTCTGAATCAATTTATGTAAGTGAATAATCAACCTAATTAATGTGTTAAAACCAAGCGAGTAAATAAAATAAACAAAATGACTTCACTTCGTGATCAATATTAGGGAAAGTAAACCAGAAGGAATGGACCAGAAAGAAGCTTGCAAAGAGAGTGTTCAAATTTAAGAGGTAAGGGAGGGTCTCTCTGACATGAATTTTGAATTGAGACTTGCATGCAAAAGGAAACCAGACAAGGAAAGGTTCGTGTACATATCAGAAGGAATAGAAAAGGCAAAAAATAGAAATGAGTGGCTTTGGTCTTTCAAAGGGCTTCCAGGCTGCACTCTGTGAATGAGAAGATAGTGCTATGTAGCAGGTAGGTAACCGAAGGCTGTGTTACGGATGACCTTTCTACTACGTTGGACATTGATTTTAACATTCAGCTATGTGATCACTGACAAAGGACCAAAAAACCCTGAGGAACCTCTTTAACAATGCTGAGAAAACTGGCTATCCACATATAGAAAACTGAACCCAGAACATATTTTTGACCATGTACTAAACTAAAATTGAAATGGATCAAAGATCTAAATGTTAAAACAGAAACAACATACTGGAAGATAAAATAGGTGAAACACTTGAAAACATAGGCCTAGGCAAGGACTTTCCAGACAGAATCTCAGTTGCACAATAAATAACAATGTGAATCAACAGGTGGGATTACACAAAATTAAAAACTTCTGCACAGCAAAGGAAACTATCAACAGAATAAAGAGACAACCTACAGAATGGGAAAAAAATTTTTGCCAGATATGCCTTAAACAGAGGACTAATAGATAGAATATATAAAGAACTCATCCACCTTTTCTCTCCAGACTGAAAGACCTAATTGGAAAAATAGGCAACTGAAAGGAATAGACACATCTCAGAAGAAAAAGTACAAGTGACTATTAAATACATGAAAAAATATTCATGACTTTCTCTAGCCACTAGAGAAAGTCAAATTAAAACACTGAAATGTATTGTTTCCAAGATTTAGCTACACAACTCATTGTTGTTTTATTTTTAATTTCTCCAGTGGCCAGAGATATTAAATATTTGTGCAGCAACCAATGATTGGATTAAACAAGGTACTTTTTTTATATACAATACAGTACTACTCTGCCATATAAAAAGGATAAACTTGAAACATTCGTAGGTAAATGGATGCACCTTGAGAACATACTCTAAAGTGAAATAAATTGGACATATGAGTACATATCGAATTGTTTCTCTGACATGAGAAACCATAATGTAAATAACAAAAAGGTATAATATATATTATATTATATATATTGTGAAAAAGAAGGACAATATTTAAATGGGAAGAGAACTAGAGAGGGAGAAGGAGGAAAGGAAAGAAGTGAAAAAGAAAGGAAAAGAGAAAGAGGGGTAAATGGAAAAATGTAAATAAAGCTATTGTAAATAAGGAGGGGAGGGGACGTAAGGGAGGGGAGAAGGAGTGGGGGAAAACCAAGATACATCATGTACAGGTACCAATTAACTATGATGAATGTGACCATTATGTTTATCTACAATGTATCAATACACGTTCTTAGTAAATAAAAAAAAAACAAAAACAAACAAAAACAAACAAACCAAAAGAAAAAAAAAAACATGGAGGTTGCATCTTACACCAGAAAGAATGATTACCATTAAGAAATCAAATAATAACAGATGCTGGAAAAACTCTGGGGAGAAATGAAACCTCTTCCACTGTTGGGGGGCATGTAGACTAGTAAAACTACTGTGGAAATCACTGAAGAGATTTCTTAATAAATGAAAAACAAATAGTTGACCCAACTATTTCTCTTCTAGGTATCTTCCCAAAAGAGCTTAACAAAACATATTTTAGTGATACATGCATATCCATGTTTAGAACAGCACAATTCAAAATATCTAAATTTCAAGCAGCTCGTGTATCCATCAATAGAGGGATGGATAAAGATTGTGTGGTATTTATACACAGTGGATTACTGCTCAGTAGTAAGAAGGATAAACTGGAGTCATTTGTAGGAAAATGGATACACTTTGACCATAAGGTTAAGTGAAATAAATCAAACATACAATTTAACTATCACACAATTTCTTTAATTTAGAAAGCCAAAATATAAATAAAGAGCAAAATAAAAGATAATAGGAAGTAGGGAGATAGATCTTTTTCAAATGAAAAGAGGACATAGAGATGGAGGGAGGAGGAAGAGGAAGGGAAGAGGAGGAAAAAAGAATTAAGATGTGTCATATACATGTACCAACTTCCCCAATGAATATAATCACTATGTACTACAAACATACTAATAAAAGTAAAAATTGAAGAGAAGAATAAATTGGACACAATGCAAAGTCAAAAAAAAAAGTTTAAATTGGGGTTGGAAAGAAAGGGATTTGGAAATAAGTTATATGATCCAAATTAAAATTCTAAAATATTTTCAATATGTATGGAGAACGAAACTTTATAATTAACAATGACATGTGAGAAAAATAAGTTGACTACTTCTGAACTCCAAGAATTAAATTTGGGTGGAAGGGCTCAATTCAGACACACTCTGATCATGAATCTGACAGACCGGATGTACTGGATTTGGGATAGGAAGAAAAAGTAAAGGATGACTCCCAGTTATTTTAAAATGAGCAATGTGGATGGTGGTTTCAATGAGAGATTAAAGAATTACATATCACTAGCTGTTGGGATAATTTTTCAAGAACTTGATTTTCAAGGTGCTGCATATGAGTTTCCTATTGGACATGCAAGTGGAAATTTTCAGAAAGCCATACAGATTTTTTTTTAAGTCTGCAATTCTAGAGAAATGTGAAGGGCTGTTACTTCTGCTGTGAATTTGCAATTTATCAACATCCGAATGACCATATACACTCAGTGGTTATTTGCTGAGTTAATAAATTAATGAAGCATTTACTTCCCTTCTTCTTGATTTTAGTCTCCATGCAATCTTCTAATTAATTCATTATTAATTAATCTTCCAATCTTGCTTCATTTGAGAAATAATGACATAAACAGGAAATCGGAATACTTCACTCACTGAAATCGCCTTACATAGATTCTTGAATTGAAATTGTTCACATAAATTGAACAGCATCAAAATTTACCTACTATATGAATATCTCAGAAATAACTAAGAAATTTATGTGTCTGGTGCTGGACCTGTCTGTTTTAATTGTCCACTCTGACAGGCTGTGCCTGTGTGACCAAAAAAAAAAAAAATTATAGCTAAACTGAAAACTTTGGTTGAAGAGGAAAAAAAGAAAATGGGGAGAGAGAAAAACAATAAAGAACTTACTTGAATAAGCCAAGTGAATTCCCCAAACTGTGGTGAGGCTGTTGGGATAAGGAGCGGCCTCTGAATCTCGAACTTTGAAATTTGGGAGCAGACAATATCAATTACCTGAAAGTGTTGAGGTTACCAGGAGTCCAGAGCTGTGTCCCATGGTGGCAAAGAATGAACCTGCAAATGAAAGAGGCAGGTACAAGTCAATTTATTCAAAAGTTATAAATGCAAGAAAGTAAAAGGTATAAAGACAAAGCAATAAAGCTCCTGCTAGCCAGCAGAGAGTTCTGAGTAGGGTACCCATGAAGGCTTGTTATGGCTTGTGTCTACCCGTCCCCCCAAGACGTCATGTGGTCATAGTGGGACTTTCTGGAGATGGCTAGATCTAGGGTGCATGATGCTGGGATCAAGGACGTGATGCGAGTATTGATTCACAGTGTGATGCTAGGATTAAGGGTGCCACACCCTTGGTGTGAGTACCATCTGCCCTAAGGGTAGGTGGTCTGGATAGAACACAAAGGATAAAAAGAGGGCTGCCTGTTGCTTGCTGCTTTGCTACTTCATTGCTTTGCTGCCTTCTGCCTGCACGAATTGTTTCTCTTCTGTGACGCCCATCTACCCTTCCACCCTGCCAGTCAACTGTGGACTGAAACCTCTACAAACTGAGCTACAATGAGCCTTTCTTCCCGTAACTTTGGGTGTCAGGTGTTTTGTCTCAGCAATGAGAAAATAACTAAGATGGGACTCTGTCTAGAGGCTTTTAAAGGGTTTACAAGGGAGCTCAGGCTTTTGTGAGGGCAATATAATCTGTACCCTATAGGAACCTACATGTATTTTAGGTCCAATCTCTGTAGTGTTCACATAATATCCACTCATGGGCCATGCACCCTTGAGCCGATGGGCTGCTTGATTAAGCTCTATGGGGGTCCCAGACAGGCAAAGGACGCCCGGCAAAAGTTTTCAGAAGACCCCTGGGTGGTCAAGGCTCAGAAGACTCCATTTTGGGCTTCCAGACTCCATTTGGGGGCCACTGTCCTTACTGCTTAATAGAATCTTATCTCCTGTCTTACAAATTCCTGTTATATTGAGGGCCAAATAGGAAGGAGACTGGGAATTCCGGGCAAAAATGTTCAGTAGGATTCATAGATTACAGGAAAATGGAAATTTAATCTTTAAAACATCATAGTATCAGTGCTAGCTTAATATATGACAATGAGTGAGATAGATAATCCTGCAAAAAAAGAAAAGACTAATGCAGAGACGGATAGTAATAGAGACAGAAAAAGCATATTTAAGAAACGGAATAGAGAGAGAAACAAACATAGAAGTAAAGGGATGCCACTGAATGAACAGAGAAAGAGCATAGTATTCTGAAGAGCGGTGAATGAAGACTGTTGGATGAGATACAATTGTATAGTAAAAAGTGTAACATTTTAAACGAGTTTTGCTATAGTGAGGCAGGATGAAGGAAAAGAATACAGTAATTGTCGTGACATCATTGAGAGCGGGTTTCAGAATTTTACTAGGACAGTGTGTAGATTCTTGAACAATACAATTCAGGAAAAAGCTCTTTGGAGAGAGTTTGAAAGAGAGTTAAAAAGCTTCTGGTTTAGCAACAGGAGATTAAGGAAAGTAGAGAGCGTCAGTCTACAGAAAGGATGAGTTAATGCAGTTCCTTGAGTAGTCTTTATCTGAAGGACTCTTCAGCGAAGATTTTTCTTTGGAACAAACCCTTGGAAGTCAAAAAGCTGGGATCAAGATATTTCACTGGGAAGTGCTGTTTTCTACATTAGAAGTCAAGAACAAATCTGTGACAAACAGAAGTACGTGTATGAGGTTTGCGATGGGAAGTGCTGGAAAGGACTTATACAGATACTCGTGGCACACAAGGGACTATCAAAGGTTTTCCTACCTGCCGTGAGGTTCGGCACCAGTTGCAATTTGGTGTACTGCATTTGAAAATAACGGACTCAATCATTTCTTTTCAGTTCAATATGACAGAAATTAAACACAATGTACATTAAGGCTAACATATCACTAATATTTTGGGTAAAAAATCAATTTACCCAAATTTCAGTGCTCAAATTAAAGGACACTAATTTAAGGAAAATACTGTCCTTAATAATTTGGCAGGTTGTATTTTCAGAAAAAATAAATATATATGTCTGCGGACTACTTATACATAGCATTTTATAGAGACTAACTTTTACTTCTAGTGAATAAGTGAATAATAAAATGTCATTCAATATATTACTTTGAAGTTTCAATTGTTGATGCACTTTTATATTTTTGGAAATAAGTAAGGTATGAGTAGTATAATCTCACTTTTCGTGGTTAATAGCTTGTGAACCTGGAAGGTAAACTAACAATTAGAATCATTATGTCACATTTATTATGTACTCTGACTTCTATATTCTGGGAACAAACAGAGGGTGAAGCTCTAATTTAGTAACAAACTTAAGTATACATGTTCTGGATTATTTTTGCAATCAAAGTGAATTATGTAAACTAAATTATCCTGATAATTCTGGTGTACTATGTATTTTTAGTGACTCCATTCATAAAACAAAGGGAAAAAAATTTTGTGTGCTTTGTTAAACGTAGACACTGTATCTAGACTACGTTGTAGGAAAATACGATTGACCTTTCATAACTAATGGTTTGTGATTTATTCTATAACCTCTTTCTATAAAAATGGCCCGTAAGAGAGACACAACCATTAAAAAGGAATTAAAGTTCTTCCTCGTAGCCAAATTTATGAAGGCTTTACTATGCTTCCAAGAAGGAAACAAATATCTTCAAGGATGATGTTTTTAGGTATAAATTTAGCCATTATTGATTATTTTTACTCTAGTTGAAGTAACTAATCCTTTTGCTGATGGAAAATGGAAGTAAAATGGTCTGATTATTTCACTTTGAAATTTTAAAAGGCACACAGTCAAGTTTAAACTTAGCCAGCTAAAAATAAAATAATTGAAAAAGGTGTTGTCAGTTAACTCAATAAAAATAGAAATGTTTTCATTACTTCAAAAATAATGAAAATATATTTCAGTAAAGAAGATATCAACACTTCATTTTTCAACATTATTTTGGAAACAGATCAGAGAATGATAAGATAATCAAGAAAACATAAAAAATAAAAATTAGAAATTCAAAATAATTCAGTATTGGCTGGGGATTTAGCCCAGTGCTTAGAGTGCTTGCCTTGCAAGCACAAGGCCCTGAGCTCGATTCCTGGCACAAAAAAAAAAAAAAAAAAAAAAAAAAAAAAAATTCAGTATAAGATATAAGGGAACTTGGTAATTAACTCTATGCTTTATAAATATGCATTATTAATTACACACAGATTTATCAAAAAATGGTTTTCATTAGGACTTACATGAAAACAATTCATGTGGGTATTTAAATATACACACATATATAATATAAAATATGTAAAAATACATGTCCAATTTACTTATGTATTAGTTACTTTTCTAGAGTCAATGGTTTGCAAGAGAGCAGGTTTAATACAGGACACTTACAAATTACAACATTCACACACAAGCTAAATGTAGGAAGAGTACAGAATGTTTACCTACGCACTGGAGACCCAAAAGAACTAGTCAAGGGCTGAGAGTCCACGGCAATGTCCCATGTACATCCGTGTCTGTGCTAAGAGGCCGAAAAAATCTACAGTAGAACTAAATGTGACACTCACAGCAGAGATGAAGACCAGAACTCTCCTGAAGGGAACAGCAGCCATCCCCAAAGACAGCAAGGCCCCAGGCTCCTTCTGGGAGAAGAACAGCCGAGCTCCCTTCCTGAGAACCCGCTACAGCAGAGATTCTCCTGAGAAACAGCCGCCATCTTCTGCTCTCGTTCTCCTTTAAATAAGGTCAGCAACGATCCTCAGGTGGATCCTCTACGCCCCGAATCACAATCACACCAACTCAGTCCAGCTGAGTTCCTGCTCCAGCTGGCCACAATAATAAGTCCACCACAATGTATGTTTGTGATCGTGTGTATTTACATGTGTATATGCTTTAAATACTTGGTCTCAATGAAGTGAAACAGAGAAAACAAGTCAGTGATTTTACAGTACATGTAAAAAAAGAAATAAAGAAACCTTTTCTAAATCTTACACATTATGTGGCACTGAATTTAATTTACTATGAGATATTATAAACTTTTGTGGAAATTTTTTTTTATTAGGCCTAGAAGAAAAATCACTGCAAGTATTTTTTTCCTTGTACTATTACTTTGTGTTAAAAAGAAACTCTGAAGAACAATTGAAATGAAAGAAGTATTTACTACCTGACGTAAAGTTCAGTACTAGTTTCAATTTAACATACTGCTTTTGAAAATTAAGGGGTCAATCATTACCTTTAAATTCAATACAAGAGGAACTGCACACAATTTAAGTTAGTGTGAATGTGGCATTAATATTTTGGTTAACTAGTCAATTGGACCATGTATTAGTGCTCAATTTAAACTTCGTAATCTGTAGCATTTTTAGATCAACTACCACTGAACAAATTTATTTTTTTAATTTTTCTCAGCTATAAAACATCACACATAATCAAAAGACCATGTTTTAACTTTAAATCCGAAATTTATTTAATTATTTTGAAATTCAGACCAACATACCAATTTAGTTTTTCGTATGACTTCTTCTATAAAACAAAAATATATGAAAGGGATATCATGAAAATGGGACAATTCAAAATGAAAACATAGGCCTTTATGGTTTCATAATACTATTGGCTATACAGAAATCTATTCTGAAGAAAACAATTATTAGACATATAATTTTGACCTATTAACAGATTTTCCTATGAATACAGTTTATTTATTTTTAAAAGGATATAAGAGAGCACTTTGAAATATTTAGTACATTCGTTTTTAAAATTTAAGTGTATAGGCTAGAACTATGTAAAGTACTTAGCATAAACACAGGCTTAAAATGTGCTTCCTTCATTTGAGTAATGAATGTTCCAGGTGGATGTGATCATCTAACTGTGGTATCTCTAAGTCAATCACCAACGATAGTCAGCTTTCTCATTCTATCAGGCCACAAGTGCCCACCTTGATTCCTCACATGCATGATAACATTCCCACCTCAGGAAGTTGCACTCTAAGATTTCCCAGATTGGGCCCCTTCACGTGAAAACTACTTCTCATCTCTCTAGTCCATGGCATTCAGGGCTAGTTTCTATTCAGCATCCCTTGCTCTTGTCTTATATGCTCAAAATTTTGTTTCAGGGAGGAGATCATATTTGTATCAAGGTAATATATTAAAGTCAGTCTAAACTTTCTTAAATTCCTTCACCATTAGAGCAAACTTATTTCCCAATTGTGAAAATAAAAAGTAAGGCAAAATTTGCTAAGCATTTTTTGGAATGGCTTTTGTTTTCCTAATGGCAGATAACAGATGTAATTTCTTTATTGTGTCTGCTTTAAACAGAGGGGGAAAGAAAGTACTGTAGGAAGTTTTGAAAGAGATGAAGGAAGATTACATCAAGTTAAAAGGATTGTGATGGAAAAGAACAGACATATTAAAGAAGGTATGCAGAGAATCTACACTTTATTGATACAAGAAAAAGGTTAAGAACTTCATGCAATAATTCCAGAAGGGTAATCACTTTAGGCAGAACAATAAATTTGGTTTTATTCACATTGATTCTAGGTTGCCCATAAATCTATAAGGGTACAAATTTAATTATAATTATTGGGAAGTATTTAATCCTTCATTGGACCTGAGATAAATTCTCAGAAGATAAAAACATATATTTGAAAACCTAGGAGCAGATAAATTTATTTTAGAGAAAAACGAGTGAAAAATGAAGGCTTAGGAGAAACTTGTCAGGAAATTGAATTATTGGGTGAATGAAAATGGAAAGAGAAAAGGAACAAGAGAAACCACAGTCAAAGATCCAAGAAAATTAGAAAAGAATAATTCCTCAGAATACAGTAAACAACTGAAAAAAGTATCTAATTATAAAATATTTTATATAATATGTATTACACCTCTCTGACCTTATTTACCCTTATGGTTACTCGTATCAGAGAAACAATTCGATGTGTAGTCATGAGTGTCTGATTTATTTTGCTTAAGAGTATGTTCTCAAGGACCATCCATTTCCCTACAAATGTCTCTAGTTTATCCTTTTTATGGCAGAGTAGTACTCCATTGTGTAGAAAAACCACATCTTTTTTAGCCATTCATTAGTTGGACATTTAGGTTGCTTCCAAGACTTAGCTATTACAAATTGTGTTTGCTATGAACATGGTTGTGCATATATCGCTATGGTATGATGATTTTATTTCTTCTGGGAAGATGACCAGCAGAGGAATAGCTGGATCAAATGGAACTTCTAGTTGTAGTTTTTTGAGGAATCCCCATACTGATTTCCACAGTGGCTGGACCAATCTACATTCCCACCAACAGTGAAGGAGGGTTCCTTTTTCCCCCACAGACCTGCCAGCATATTATATAAAATGAAGATAATATTGAAAAGAGAGGAGGACTAGAAAGGGGGAAAGGGGAAAAGGAAAGAAAGAGGAAAGGAAAAAAAATGGGACAATATAAATAAACCTGCTGTAAATAGGGAAGGGGGAACAGAAGGGAGGGGGTGGGGAAAAGGGGGGAAAACCAAGATACATCATGTATAGGTACAAAATAAACTGGTGAATGTGAACATTATGTATACAATGTACCAATACATGTTCTTGGTAAAAATAAATAAATAAATAAACAAAAAAATTTTAAATGATAAAATTAGATAACTATAAAATGTTAGAATCAAGTTAGAGAAAAACAAGTGAAAATTGAATTTGCTGGATTTATTACATTAGAAGACAAATTTAAAATGCATGCTGGATTTAGGAATTAAAATCTTGCATACTATTAGAGCGGTAGAAAATTTTATGTTACGTATAAATGTTTTTCCACTGACAGGCATGTGCACAACTTTCTGCAGGAAAAGATGGAAGATCATCATTAGTGACTGAGGGCAGATGACTTGCCATGCTGATATATGTGACACTAGAGTCGTATGTAATTTAAGGATACAAGAGATTGACTTTTTGTGGCACATAAATGTTTTGGAGCATATTATACTTAAGACACACAATTTAAAACAACAGCACAAAGGAATATGTGTACCTAGTGCAAAAGAAGTACAATATAATTTCCAAAAGCATATTACTCCATCAAGAACAACCTATCCATTCTCAATGTACCATTTCTGCTCTTTTAGAAATCTAAAATGACAAACTATTAGTAGTGAATATTATTCAATTGGGAACAGTAGCTCACTTTATTCTCTGAGGGGAAAAAAAATCACTCGATTGAGTGAGGATATTTCTAACTTAGATTTATACAACAGTAACTAGATTTGAAATCCACATTATTATTTCATGCACAAATGATGATTTGGCGCAGCCATTGGTGATTTTGAATTTACTTGCCTACTTTCTGTTTATGTATCACATACAAATTAAACACAACCAATGACACAATTCAACATTTCTGAGAAGGACCTTCTCACTTTTGCGTGCCTTTTGAAGAACTGTGTGTGCTCTTTACAGTTTAACTTGTTGCTGAAATTTAAAATGCATATATAAAACTACACACATTATGATCACAGAGAGTGAAAAATTTTCACAAAAGAAGTGCACTTAAATAATCAGCACCCAGATCTGTGCATGGAATTATGCCAGGAACACTGACTCCCTCCCTATTTCCCTTCAGATGTTACTCAATGAGGGATAACTAGTATCTTGAATTCTAACACCATATATTATTTTCTTCTTTTAATAATTTTTTGAGCAGAAGCTTACAATGTGTGCTCTTTTGTGTCACATTTCCATTAGCTCAATATCGTATTTATGACAGTCACATGCATTTTAATGGGTAATTGTAGATAATTGAGTCTCATTGCTGTATAATCTTGCATCATATATCTATAATTAGAGTGTATTTATCTATCTATATTTGCTAGTACTTTGAGTAGAATTGTGTTTTGTTTTCTTGCTTTTTTGTCAATAGGAGGCATCTGCTTGGTTGGTTTTCTTTATGCTTGTCGTCTGTAGTTGTATGTGCAAGTGTATCCTTCCTACAAAGAGAGATTTTTGAAATGTTCTCAAATGTGGGCTTTGGTGAACTTAGGTTAAAAATTTTGAAATGGTCGTGTCTAAAAGTGTGCATTGTCAGTGGTAGTGTAGCCAAGCGGTCTAAGGCACTGGATTAAAAGTGTGCATATGTTGAAGTTTGGCTCACATATTTTTCAAACCAGGTAAGAATTTTCCATTATACCAAATTCTGCTCAAGAATTCATGTTATCTGCTCTTAATTTTTGCCATTTACTGAGCTTGTAGTATGTGTCGTGTTCTTACCTTGCATTTCTCTGATGACCAATGCAATTTAGTACATTTTTATGATTATTCACGTTGACTATTTGGATTTTATTATTTCATTATGTCTGTGTTATGATCATTTGTAACTCTTTCTACTGGGCTTATGTTTTTACTATTAATTTGTGAATGTTCTTTAGTTAGCACATAAATTATTTTTGATACATCTATTGTATAATCTTCTATTCTGAGTTGGTCTTTCATTCTGTGTATATGTTTTGGAGACTAGACAGTCTTATTCTTAACACATTGTAAATTATAATCTTTATTTATTGTTAGTCCCATTTAAGAAATCTTATCTACTCCAAGTCATAAAAATACATTTTCCTAAGCATTAAATTCATCCATAATTGATTTTGTGTATTTTGTGATATAAGTATAAGTCTTTACACACACACACACACACACACACACACACACACAGGTGAATATCTAGTTGATCCTAGTTAGTTCAGCTTTTGTTGTAAAATATCAACATATATAATTCTAAAGCCACTATAGAAATCATTATTTTATTTCATTTTATTTTTTGGGTGCTGAAGATCAAACTCAAGGCCTTGTGTTTGTTAGGCAAACACTCTACCACTTCAGCTAAATCCCCAAACCCAGAAGCCATTATTTTAAAAGCTAACTTAAACTTTTAAAACTTTCTCAGAATTCTAATGAAGAAAATAATATTTCAGTAAAACAAGACCATGTCATCTTGAAACCTACAATAAAGAGATAATTAAAATGGTTCACAGATCACTCACTAAACTTGCATTTTCATTGCCCAGATGAAGAAAAAAGTGACTACACAAAAGACATCTTGCTGTGGAATAAAATAGACCTCAAGGTTGTAAAGCAGACTGGAAATACATCCCATGGGAGTTTTCACAAGAGGTAAAGCACACCATGTCCTATAAATTCCCGTACTCTTGTTTTCGCTACTAAAATCATTCGTAAATTTCTAGCAGGGCTCACGTGATAAACAATACTGGTTTGAAATGATACAAAGTAATTGATCTGAATATAGCAGTTCTACTTCTTTTTCAAATCCTTGTACATAAAGGATAGCACTTAATGAGGTGATATCACCTAAGCATCCCTGATAACGTTCATATTTTGCATTTGTCTTCCAAGGCTGGATAGTCTAATACGATATCCTTAAACAGAAAGGAAATTGATGAAACTGAAATAAGATGCACGTCAGCGGGGGATTTCAATAAGAGACTTCAGTAGGGTCCTTCATCCAGCACATAATTTGGTCTATAATTCATTTGATGGTCCAGGCTATTTTTATAATAAATAAATGAAGAACATCAAAGTCATGTTGTTTAAAATTTGAGTCAAGCGATAGTCATGGTTTATCTATAATATGCAAATAAATAGAAGAGAAATTCCTTCTCAAAATATTTGCCTTTATACACTCATATTTAACTATTAAAGGAATTAAAATGAGTTTATTAGAGATTTCTTTTAACATTTTAATTCTATGGATCAGTTACTAGTAGTGCTTAACTTGTTTTGATAGGAAATGAAAATCAACATTCATTGCCTATATAATTTAATAAAAATTGTGTTAGATTACTTGTATGTTCTCCATACGTGATTTCAAATGTGAGTTTGTCTACTATGGAGTTCACAATAAAACAAAACCAGAGACTGTATTCAAGAAATATCCTTGATTCTGTATTCTTTACTGTAGATAAGACAAGTTCTTCTTTGGGGCCCATGTGCTTGCACATATACTGTAAACACAAAGGGGTGCGTTACACTGTTCATGAAGAAGTCAATACCTACAGAGCCGATTTTGTGGTCCTACAGAATAAAATTTTTCCAATTCCAAAGTAGTGGTATTTTCATGACAATGGTGAGAGTCTGACTGTGGCAGTGGCAGAGAGATGACATACCTACTTGTCACAGAAAAGTCCATATTTTCTTAGACATTAAGCTTAGTCTTGCAGTACAATTTTGAAAAGGAGTCTCAAATAACAGTCTCTCTTTAGCCCTGCCCAGGATTATGTGAGTCAATAATCTATAATAAATTCCTTTGTGTTTAAAATATCTAGAAAGAACTTTTTTCTTCTGTCCAATTATTGTTTGAGCATGAGTATTGTAAGAATTAAATGCGATTTAATTGTTTAACACAGTGTCTTAGTTATTTTTCATACTGCTGAGACCAAATACCTGACACCCAAAGTTAAAGAAGGAGAGTCTGGCTTCAGCTGACAATCTGTAGAGGTTGCAGTCCGTAGTTGGCTGGCTCTAAGGCAGCCTGGCATGGCAGAGGGCATCGCAGAGGAGAAATGGTTCATGACAGAGCAGATAGGAGGCAGCACACCAAGGAACAAGCAGCAGCAGCGGCAGCCTGCCTTCTTTCTGGCCCTTCATATTTGATGTGCGCTACTGCCTTCTGGGTAGTACCACCCACATTGGGCATTTTTAACCCTAACATCACACCCTTCCTCCCAGTATCACACTCGCAATCCATTCAGCCACGAAAAGCTCCTCCTATGAGTGCATGAGGCTTTGGGTAGACAACTGGATACAGGCCATCACACACAGTAATTGGGAAATATTCAATGTTAGTTAAAGTTAGTGAGTATTGTGATTAGGGAGAAGTCTTCAAGCGTGCATGAAGCATGAGATATGGCTCAGAATTGTAGATGAAATATACTTGAGGGGGATTAAAATCTAACCCAGTTCCTAGGAATTTTGACAAACTATTGTCTCCTTTTTAAAATTCCTCTCTTTTTCTGGAATTTGTATTTTTTTTTATTAGTATGTGTTTCTAGTATGTAATGATCACATTCCTCATGGGGTATTGGTACATACAACGTAACACATCTTAATTCTTTCATCAGCCCCTTCTCCTCCCCTCTCTCCCCATGCTCTCCATCTCTTGGTCACCTTCCCATTTGCCAAAGACGTATCTCCTACTTCCTATTGCAATTTGCTTTAATCTAGTGACAAAGCCCCTACTTTTACCTTAATATTTGAAACCCTGGTGTCATTTTTTCCTCCCTTGTAATTCAGAGTGCACCAAAATTTCATTTATGATGGCTGCCCTCGAAATAGAGCACAGAGCGGCTGAGGATTTAGCTCAAGTGGTAGAGCACTTGCTCGCAAGCGTGAGGCCCTGAGTTCAATCCCCAGCACAAAAAAAAAAAAAAAAAAAATTAAAATAGAGCACAGACTCAAAGATATGCTTGATGATTCAATGAAAGAATACAGCTTCTCTTCGGAAATACTTCAAGCTTATTTACCTAAGTATTGATTTAAAGGCAGAAAAGATATTCTGTTCTTTTGAAGGAGAAAGTGAAATTTTTAGACCAGAAGAAGATAATTCAATTTTAGTTCATTCACGGCACAATGTTCTTTACAATTACCAGGTGTGCATAAGAATATTAGAATACGGGGCTGGGGATTTAGCTCAGTGATTAGAGTGCTTGCCTTGCAAGCACAAGGGCCTGAGTTCGATCCCCAGCACCACAAAAAAAAAAAAAAAGAATATTAGAATACGAGGTTCTGAACTCCAGAACCCTCTTTTTTTGAACTGTATAGCATAGTCCTAACTTGGGGCCAGCTGTGGTGACTTACAAAACCACCCTTGTCGTCATCATTTGATGTTGTCAACAATAGCAAAACGTCTACTGATTATTGTCACTTTACAATTTGCTCATGTAACAATGCTTGAGGTAAGGTCTTATAAATCTGAATTTACCCAGACATTCTGAGGCTCAGAAATAGATTCCTCACAGTTATAGTGATTAAAAAACAAAAACAAAAACGGCAAAGCAAAACACTGAACATAGGTTTGTGTAAAAAAAATCTGAATGAGTAACAGAAAGCACCTTTACAGGAAATTTTTTTAATCTTTTATTTTTAGTAGTGCTGTGGGTAAAACTCAGGGCCGTGCATATCCTAAGAAAGGGCTTTTCCACTGAGCTACACTTCCAGTTATGGAAATACTGTTTTTGCCTTGGCATTCCACATATGTGCCAGTCTATGGCTTTTTCAGTCATTTTCTTATCATTTTCATGAACCGAGAAGACGGGAATTTCTGGTCCTGCTCTTCACAAGTCATGGTGCCTGTTCAAGTTGTCCCTCTGCTCTAAAGAGAAAAGAATAGTCCTACAGGAATGCCCTGCTTGAAGCCAAATTTCTCTCTGTGGCTAAGTTAAATAATAGATTTTTAAAAAAACTCACTGTATTGAGAAATGGAGAACCGCCAAAGAAAAAGATACTTCCACGTTGATATTGTAGATTTTATAAGAAAAATGACAAATATATTTTGTTACTTTTAAATATGCAAATATAAAAATAAAAATGGCGATAAAAAAAATTTTGTATGTCTACACAGTTCGCTGTAGAGAATATGTCAGCTATTCATAGAATTTGAAGCATTTCATTAAAGACAATTAAGCCTCACTATGAAGTCACAACTCTGAAGAGCTGGAAAGCTGTCCGGACGTCCCTGTGCCCCAAAGTCAATTTATTTCTGCTTTCATAACATGCCAAATTATTTCTCAAGTTAATGCAGAATGTCAACCCGAATTGAGCAGCTTCATTCACAAATCCTTTCAACTTCAATTAATCTAAAGCATACTAAGCATTGTCATGCTGCTCAAATCCCAGGGTGAAAAGGAAAGTGAATTCTTTGCCATTCCTGATACTGAGGACACTGCTGTCAAACTAACTGCTGGAATTAGAAAAATCCTTTCCGAGTTACTCATATTAACGTGGAAAAGAAATTTCAAAACAGCTTTTGTTTGAATGTTTTACAAAATCTAGGCATCTTTTGGATGGCAACCTATAGATAAGATAGTAGCTGGCATATTCGGCGACAATAAAAAAAATCTATTCTTATCACAATTTAAATTAATCTATGACTTTTATATTAAATTGTTCATTTCACCAACATATTGTTTTCCTGTGTAATATCAAATAACAAAGTGAAGTAGTTTCCACCACGACGCTTACACTAAGAATATATATATATAATATATATATATCTCAGATCAGTGATAATGTAGACCATCTGCTCATACACAATTGAGTTTCACATGTCTTCTATAATGTCCACTTTAATATAATTTCTATAAATAAATCCTCCTCAATAAATTCTACTCAGATTTCTCTCAATACTCTCAGTCTATGAACACATTTTAGACAACGCTTGTAGGTTAGCTCCCTCATTCCCAAGAATTTTGTGTGTAGTTCTCAGATGACTCCAAACTATAAATATCCTGAAGGTAAAAGTCATTCTTTCATTCACTTTAAAATCATAGTGTTTTTCTAGAAAAAGTGAAACAGAATAAAGTAAAGGCAGTATAGACATTTGTCTGAAGAAGTAAAAGATATTATTGAATAATTCACTTATGGACCATTAAAAGGTGAAAGATAAGAATGTGTTCTACAAATGAAAGAATGTCTAAAGATGTTCCACACAAAATAAATACCAAGTAGAGGGTGCAAATTAATTGAGAAGGATTGTTCAACTGATTGAAAATACAGTTCAAGATTCCTAGACTTGAACATGAGGTAAAGGTAGGAAAAGATAATAAGGGTAAATTTATGAGTCAGAGTATGAAGTGGGAAAGTTTATATTCAATCCAATAAAGGCAGAGGTGTTCAAGCATTTTAGTAATAAAAATTGTTTTGAAATGCCATTTGATATCTTGTACATAAAGTAGATAAAATGGAATTCCAACAGAATAGTGAGCCAAAAATCTAAAACTCTTCTCTTGTCTATCTTTCTGTACGATTCCAGCCACTGTTCAACACAAGTGGCTATTTCTCCACAGTTTGAAGATAATATACGATCCTCAGGCACTGGCTTCAAATCGGATTAAAGGCATTAATATATGGTCCTGCCTTGGAATTTTAAAATTAGCCTTCTCCTTCAGATCCTGGAATACAGTCGAGTAGAAACAGTTTTGTTACTCAAGCTAATGTCCTGCTCTCATAGGCAAACATAGATTGACGATCTCTTGCTGGCTTTCATGAGTCCTGATTAATAGTACTCAGGGACAAAATTTTTGCTTTTGAGGTGTAAGCACGGGTGCAGGTGACCATTACTTTATGAGGCTTTAGAGAGCATCACAGAGTCCTCTCTGATGTCTAAATTATTTCTTAGAACTAGGAAACAAGATCATCTACTGGAAGGTGTGGATGGTGGATAACACAATCCTGGATTTCAGGCTTGAGAAAAGTGACAAAAAATGACCTAAATTGGCAATGGAAAGGAGGGAAAATAGAATGAAATGAGGTTGCAGAACAATGCTTAGTCTCTGCAGTAACATGCTTGGTGAAATTTAACTAAATGTAGATGACAATGTCCATCAGATTATCAAATTTCCATATAATCACTTCTCCCAGATATGTTTTATTTTTTAAAATCTATTTTTCTTGTAATTTTCATAGACTCTATTTCTTGAGTTGGGAAGGTATAAATACTAAAACTATTTGAACTTGAAAACTTTGTTTTATGATCTATTGTTGGTAATTATACACATCAAGTATTAATCAAGTAAATCATGTTAGCAAATCTTTTTGTAAGAAGAGAAAATCATAATTTCCCCCAATGCTTATATTAATTCCCTTTCCTCCATAAAGACGATTTTTCAACCCTCTTTTAATAAAGAATTAGTAATAAATAAAATAATCAGTATTTTAAAAAGTTCTTATTGACCTTAATTACATGCAAAACAACGAACTGATAATCTGTTTTGAAAGAGTATTGTCTCTCACATTATCTCTGAAGGATGGAAGACATGCTATACTTTTAGACAATTTGGTGAAAAGCTAGTAAGTGAAAAATATATAATATAAACATATGCATGTGATCATAATATACATATATTTGTGTGTGGGTGTGTAAACACATTCAACATACTATAAGGGTGTGTATTTCTTGAACGTATCTATGTAAAAACATTTAAAATTTTTTGATCTTATAAATTAGCATACTTAAAATATATTGAAGTGTGAAGTAAAAATAAATTTTATAGCTATATTCATTGTACTTCATGTAAAGTAAATTAGTCCAAAATATTTTTCTACCACAGTAAAATGAGTGTTTTATCTATATATGGAAAAAGAAGGCATTTGCTTAATTTTATTTTCATCTGGCTATCAAAAACTTTTTTTAACCATCTCCAATTTTCAAATAATTTCTTTACTGAAAGTAGGTTAATTAGATTACTTTTTAGAATAGAGTATTTAATGTTCTGTGAATATAATGTTTCAAATGCATTCCCAAGTTTCTTGGCTACCACATAAAGACATTTGTTCTACAAGTAGTTACAACTGCATATGCTAAAAACAAAGTAATTTTAGAAATGTCATTATTATTACAAAAAATTGGATCACTTATCTAAATCTACTTTTATACTGGTATTCAAATGCATAGTTTAATAAACTTCAAAATGTGTCACTCATTCATAATAGATATAATGTTTAAAAAAAGAGAGATAGTATTCAAAAGAGAGGAGAACTAGATAGGGAAAAGGAGGATATAGAAGAAGGTTAAAAGAAAAGTAAGATGAAAGGGAAAAAAATGGAAAAGTGTAAATAAACTTGTTGCAAATAGGGAGGGGTGGGTGAATGGAAGGGGGAGAGGGGAAGGGGGGAAGAGGGGGGAAAACCAAGATGTAGCATGTACAGGTACAAAATAACCATATTGATTATGATCATTATGTATACAATGTACCAATACATGTTCTTGGTAAATTAAAAAATTTAAAAAAAAAGTGTTCATAATTTATAATAAATTTGAACACTGGTCTGAAGTGGGGGATAAATAAATGATATTTTTTCTAAAAAAAAAACCTATGTTAAAAACAAGCATTTAAATGATTTAATATTCTTAAAATGACAACATTTTGGTTGATCTTTTTAAATAATATTTATTGAAAATTTTTAATAATATTTATTGAACTTTTTAAATATTTATTGCATTTTTTTGGTTGCTCTTCTATAAGCAAATATTACTAAGCTGATAAACCATTTGTATTATCACCATATAGATTTAACAAATCATCTTCTCTTCAATATCCTTCTCCAAAAAAAGAAAAAAATCCTTCTCCAAGAAAGACTTCAAATAGGAAAGGCAAAACTCATGGGCATCATGAAACTACATAAATGGTCTGATTAACTTTGAATTCTAGAAGATAAACTGAAAATGATGATGGGGATCAAGAAATGTAGTTTTTAGCCTTACTAAAATTTGCAAATTACGGAGGGACTTATATGGTCCTTCAATACTCTTATGAGTGTGGTAGTTGATTCCCTCCATCAATAAAGTGAGTTTAGCCAAGATTCGAACCCGCATAGAAGAATTCCAAAGCCACATCACCATTTTAAGTATTTCGTATGGGGCACACACGGAATTTCTTTATGATAGTGCCCAAAGGTTTGCTTTCCTTAAGATGAAGTCTCAACGAGATTGTTTCTTGCTAGCCATATACAAGAGACCCTAAAGCTCTGTTCACAAATCTCAGGAAAAAGATGAAAGTAGAAAGAGTTGCACCTTATGATAATCTTCTCCCTTCTATAATCCATCTAAACAGATTTAACATTCCACAACCAAACATAGTAATCATTGTATCTTCTCCTGCTACATGTCATGTTCAATATAAATTCTATATGTATTAATCTATGGAATGTGCCTAATCCAACACAGAAAGTGAAAGACATGACACAAATTCCAAAAATGTAAAAAAGAAAAAAAAGAAAAAGAAGGCACAATTTGATCAGTGAGTTTTCTAAACACACTTAAATTTAAAATATCAGAATAAGAACCTTAACTCGGATCATCTAATTCCATATCCTCTTTGACACATGGATAAAATTTACAGCTTTTATGTATTTTAGTTCAAATTCTGCAACTATTTTGCCACACAACTGCAAACCATACTCATTGGGGCTTAGTTTTCCTTTTCTGCAAAATACGTTGGCTAATATTTCCCATAATGTGTTCCTTGTAATTCTTATTTGGGGACCTTGATTTTACAGGTTAAAAAAAAAAATCCCATGGTCATTGTTCAACTAAAAACCTTTTAAAATCATTTTTTTCCTATTGATGAATTCCTGTGAGACCTTTAAAATGCTAAATAATTATAAATGTTTCATAAGCTCATATAGTATGTAATATCAATTTGATTATTAAAATTCTTAAGTGCCCTCTTTCCTCTTCCCCCATCTTCAGTCTAATGAAGAGGGACCTTCTATGGGGGAATTTCAGACAAGCAGATCTAAATCTAAATCTCATTTTACCCCAATGTCATTTACTATACATTGCTCCAAACTATTTTCATTTCCAATATTGTTACCATTAATTACTACCTTGTTTTATACAAACAGAAACTCAACACGTGAGACATATTTTCATAGTTTGGAAATGGAGGGAAAAGCATACAATCTACAATTTAAGCTTTCAACACTTTTTATCACTTTTATTAACTTGTGTCATAAGCTGTCTTTTAATCATACAGTTCTGTGAATAATCTGAAATAATTTCTCTTTTAATTTGGTATACTGGATATCTATTTGAGATCTTTACAGTGAAAGATTATTCGTTAAATTTCTGCATTTTATTTTATTATGTTCCTCACACACAAATTGACATGGATCACAGGTCATATCCAAGCTCTAATAATCATGAACTCTTATAATTAAGACATAGAGAGGTTCAAGTTTCTCATAATTTCAGCATTTGTAAATTTGTCAAAGATATCATTTTGTGATATATGTTATAATGAATAGAATAGCGTTTAATACAGATGGAGCATTAAATGAATATTAGCTTTCTTTATAACTTTTTACTTAATACTGATTTTAATATGAGTTCTATAAACCTAGCTTGGTTTGTGCCACAATTTTTCATTATACAGAAACTCATGGTAGCTGAGCAGAGTGGTACACATCTGAGGTCCCATGTACTCAGGACGCTGAGTTAGAAAGATTGCAAGTTTGAGGTCAGCTTGGACAACTTAATGAGATTCTGTTTTAAAATTGAATTTTAAAAAGAGCTGGAAATGTGCATCAGTAGGGGAACATAAGTTCTCTTGCCTAGCTTGTATCAGGCTGTGGGTTCAATCCTCAGAAGGAATGAGGAGGAAAGGAAGAAGGAAGGAAGGAAGAAGGAAGGAAGGGAAAGAAAGAAAGAAAGAAAGAAAGAAAGAAAGAAAGAAAGAAAGAAAGAAAGAAAGAAAGAAAGAAAGAAAGAAAGAAAGAGAGAAAGAAAGAGAGAAAGAAAGAGAGAAAGAAAGAGAGAGAGAAAGAAAGAAAGAAAGAAAGAAAGAAAGAAAGAAAGAAAGAAAGAAAGAAGGAAAGAAAGAAAGAAAGAAAAAGAAAGAAAGAAGGGAGAAAGGAAAGGGAGAAAGAGAGAGAGAAGGAGGAAAGGAGAGAGAGAAAAGAGAAAGAAAAACTCACGGTAGACATGCTCTTTTATTAAATTTAACAGATAAACGTGACTTGTAACACCTACCAAAAGAAAAGAAGTGGCTATTCTTCATCTGATAATAAGTGGAGACACTTTAGTAGGTCATTAAAAGTGTTGTAAGCCTTTTGGTTTGTTTGTTTTTCTTCGATACGTCTACCTAGAGCTTTAACCTGAATTCACTGAAGGTTATATCTCCAGATGACAAAAGACCCTTCCTATAAAATGAAGATCATCTAACATAATTGCAATTCCAATTCAATTATTGACCAAACTTTGCATGTGAAAACTAATTTGAGACTCCGAGTTAACTATAAAACTTGGCCATGTTCCTGTGATTTTAAGTGGTAAAGCTAGAGGATAATCCAGTTCGGAATAGTTCAGAGTTGTCACGGCACCCGTTATACGTTGTCTACATGCTTCCTATAGTTTCAGTTGATGGGTAGCACTTCTAACTGATTATATATACAATGTCAAACACATTGTGTTTGAAACCTTAAAATTGTTTTTTCAAATTTATGTCACTTATTTCAGAAAAAGAGCATTTTAGTAGATTGCTACATTTAAAAAAAATGCTGTTATAACTAATTAACAATTTTAAGTGGCGAATTTTGCAAAGTGCCAAACATGATAAAATCTCTCCACACAGACAGAATACATAAGTATCACGTTCATTACTTATCCTATTCTACTTGAATCAGCATTTGTTTCAAAATATATATATTTTTTTCAAAACGCTTACCCTCTTCCTCTGATTTCAAATTTTGCCTATTTAATATCTAAGCAGCCTATAAAGACTAGAATTTAGGGCATTTTTGATTTATATCTTAAAACATATTTTTCTTTAGTAACAAATTGGGTTGAAGTAGATATTCCATTTACTGTTTGGAATATAATTTCAGGAGAGGACATACTCTCCAAGTAGAAAAAAAAAAAAGTTTCACTGTTCACAGCTGATGCAAAAGAACAATTCCAAGATGTACTTTTACTTAATATTCAGGCTAAATGCAGGATGTGAAAAGTTAACAGGCCGCACTCTTTCAAAATCAAGTTAGGTATTTTGGAATCTGTTTTTATATAAGCATAGTATTGATTTTAAATTTTGAACATACAATAACAAGTTTGTGTTTCCATTATCTTCCTGCTGCTGCTAAGAAGAAATGTGTGTGACGTAAACATCCTAGACATGTCTGTCTCTCACAAGTGAAATCCCTCTTGTGTAGAAAAGGCTCTTGTCTGTCTCTAGGATCTCTGTGGAGCTGAAGATTGCATGTGGCATCTCTGCTCACTTCCTGAAATGCAGCCTCCTCACCTGGGCTACATCTCTAGCATGACAGATTGGGTGGATGATTCCACGGTTAGACCACACTTTGCGTGACCATTTGGGGCTAGGTGTCATTTTTGGGGAAGAGAGGTAAAGCTTTTGTCAGAGAGTATCTTTCGTGTTTCATTTAACATGTACTCACCTTTCGGTATTGAAAGAATAAAAAAAATACAAACTGATAAGTCCATCCCCAGGCAGAGCATTTCTGTTACCAGCGCATTCTCTGCAGTTTCAAAGATCCTTCAACGATCTGTCAAAAACTGACGTCGCTGTGTAAAGAGCTGCTCATTTCTATATCTCATTTCAGATTGATGTACGTGCACTTTTATATCCTTCAGTTCGATATAACATTTGGCCTTTCATGTTCTCACTTTAAGCTACAGGGAATTCAAAGATATTTCAAAGTGTAATTATATGAATCTGCATATAAAAGGATATACGTCCTACAGAGGGTTCCAAGGAAAAGCAAACTCTTTCAAGCAAGAAAATTAGAAGTAATTCCCACAACTAAAATTCACTGAAGTTAAAACATTTTTCTTCAGATGAGAACAGTTTTATTTTTTTTAATGCCAATAGATTAATCCAGAAAATGATGGGGGTTATTTGTGAGGTAGAAAGGAGTAAAGGACAACCCAAATTTGAAGAGGAATGCAAAGAAAAGAGGAGTGTGTATTATTCATATTGTTTGAGACAATGACAACATCACACTAAAAAATCAATTCTTTGTAGTACTGTAACACACAATAGTATTCGGAATTACATATTGTATTAGTTACCCGTTGCTACATAACAATATTCCCCACAGCATAGCAGCTTAATCCACAAACATTTATCTCACAGTTTGTATGGTTCAGAAATTTTAGCTCAGCTTAGCTGTTGCCTCCGGTTAAGGTCTCTCCTGAGGTTGCAGACAAACTGTTGGCAGAAGCTGCAGTCTTAGCCAAACATTCAACTTGGGAGGCTGCTTCTAGGCTCACTCATGTGGCTGTTGACTGGCCTCCTTCCCTTGCCACGCAGGCCTCTCCGTGTAGATGTCTCCACAACATTTCTGCAAACAATCCAAGAAAGAATGAAAGAATGCATATGAAGTCCCTCGAAATGGGAAAAATTGCATTTTAGATCTACTATCAGGTACGACCTTCCTTCACTTCTACTATGTGTGCTTTTTAGAGGTGTTTACCTGGGTATGAACACCAGGAGGTTGCCTTCACTATGGGCCATGAGACAGGCTGTCTACCCTACATATACACAACCAAGTTAAGTTATTTTGGGTACTTTTTTATATGATAAAACACATTTCGAAATGCAAGTCTTATAAAAATGCGTTTTCAACTAAAAGTAGTGCTACACGAATTTTTCAGTTATATTTTTTTCCAAATATAATCTCAGTAGTTTAAGAAAGTTTCATAGCTTTAAAATAAAGACAAAGTTACTTGAAAGTTTAAAGTAACTGTTTTTATCTTTCTTATGGAAAAATTGGCATTAAAAACCTCACAAACATAATTGTGTAAATTCTGAAGCTACAGAGTACTTAGCACAGAAGTTATGTAGCATATGGTTATCCTAGTCCCAAACAGCAAAATGTGTCTGTATGTGCCAATTCTTAATTACTAGCTCATTAACACTCAGGTGTCAATTGCTAGTGGCAAAGGCAATACCCACATGGCCTAGTTTCTGTCATGCACAGTGTAATTAAATTGACCTCAAGTACTAGAGCTTGCTAGTTGCCTGATACCATTTGGACACTAATTTCAGGCACTATTTAAAGTAGAGTAATATGGTGAGTAAACCAATATAATGAGAGAAAAAACTAAATTGAGTTTTAAATTGTACTTTCATTTGTAATTATAATATTGAAGACAACTGAATAAATAATCATTCTTCTATAACAAACCTGACAATGCACATCACACATTGATTTTAAAATCATCGATATAAAAGCCCTTTAAATTTCAAGATAATGATAAAGATGTTGCAAAACAGAAGTGGACAATAAATCATAAGTGATTTGGGGAAACAATATAGTTTGTGATTTTATTTATTCATGTGTGATGAAAGAAATGAATTATTTAATTTTATACTTTCATTAGTAACTACCACAAATGATTCAATTTCAAATATACCAGTGTTTTTAATAAAGCCTAACAAAATAAATAAGTATATTAACAAGAATCACACATTCCTGGGGCTGGGGATTTAGCTCAGTGATTAGAGTGCTTGCCTTGCAAGCACAAGGCCCTGAGAATCACACATTCCAACTCAATAATGCAAGATAGTCTCTTATAAGTTTTCTCGTTATGTCCAAGTTTAATTTTCAGGCTTCCAGGTAAAGAGACACGAGAGGTAAATTCATGCTCTAACCTTTTCTCCTTCTAAAACTTTACTAAAATGAAAAGAAGCATTTAAAGGAAAAACTTACAAGGAGTAATAAAAGAAAAAGCAAAGAAACAGCTCTGCTAACACTTTGGAAATTTTGGAGTAGATCAATAATTTGCAGTTGAATTATTATTATTGAAAATGTTTAAGCCTTTGCTGGAAAAGGGTATGATGAAGAAAAATGATTTTTTTTTCCCCACAGAAAGTTCCAAAGACTCAAAAACTGAGAAGGCAAATTAGCTCTGCCCCAGGAGTGAGGAGAAAATGAGAAGAAGGATCAAACATGTTTTAAAAAGCAGTTAGAACTTCTGAATGGCCTCATGTACTGCATACACCTCGGTAATCGACTCTTCTCTCTGTTTGAAGACAGGAGATTTACTCTCCAGTGAGGTAAAACAGAGAGAATATCTAGAGTAGAAGACAGCAGGTCATGTTAATGTACAAGTATCACACTAGGAAAAGCTTGAATCTTCCCAAATCATCTTCCCCCAGTTAGTTTCCAGAATACAGGTACCCAGGCTTATATTTCTAGGTAGATTTGAAATATTTCTCTTGAATATCTACATTTCTCAAGAAGATCTGAAAATATTTCTCTCAAATATCTAAATTTCTCAAGAGAAAAATTATACCTAATAATACCAATGTTGGAAGTTCCACAATTAGATGATCCAGCCAGACCTACAGACAAACATACTCGCAAACTCTTTGCAACAGGTGAGTTTATCATCAGCAATTTAGAGTACCTGTGTTCTCAATTTTGAGCAGCCAGCCAAATATTGCTGTTTGGTTGTCGTGGCGCTGGGGATCAAACATAGAGCCTCACATATGTCAGACACAGGGCTTTACTATTGAGCTGCACTCTCAAGCCAACATTTCAAAAATTCTCTATGATGATTCAGGAAAGAGACACTAATCAGGAGAAACAGGTCAAATACACTATCATCCATGGAGTCAGATGTGGAAGAAAGAGAATTAAATATATGAAAGAGTTCAGAGTAGGTTTAATAAAGAATATTCAGAACAAAATGATCTGTTAGTATTAAAACAATAGTAATAATAAAATAAAAAGCTAAATAGAAAGTTGGAAAATAAATACCTAAAAAGATAAAAAGCTCAATAAAAGGTTGGAAGATAAACATGTTGTAAATATAATTAAATCTCCCAGAAAGATTTTGAAAAGGTAGAAAAAGGAGAAAGAGTGAAAGCAATTATTACATCAGTAAATAAGTTTCAACACAAAAATAATAAGAATTCTGAAAGATGAAAAAGGTAAGAAATAATAAGATTAATAACTGAAGAAAATTGTCAAAACCTGGAAGGGTTGGATTTAAAGAGCCGAAGTGTTTCCTAAGTACTGCAGAATGGAGGAGAACAGAGCTACCTCGAGGTACACACTATTAGGGATACTCAGAACTCAAAAGCAAATCGATTCCCTCACGAGTTTACAGATGGTCCAGAGGGTCATCATGAAGGTTTATGAAAATGGTCTACTTTGAAGACAGTATAGAAATCTTTGAGACAAGCTTAAGATTAACATCAGGCAAATTTAGCTTCAACAAACACTGACCAAGACACAACTTTTACAAATATTTGAAAAGAAAAAAAAAATTTGGCCTTTTACATTTCATATTACTCAGCCTTGAGTGAAACGGACTGAAATTAAGGCTTGACGCCATGTGCTGCCTCTATAATTAGTATAAACAAAAAATCACACGGTCTGACTTCAAGTTTCCTTCCCCATCTGCTCCGTAAAAGATAAGATCCCCGCACCAGGCAACACCCCTCACTAGGGGACCAGGTAGAAGTGCTAGTAGCCCGAGCGGATTTCAGTTCCCCAGCAACAGAGAGAGGCACTCAGAAGAGCTAATCGCATCGACCCCTGGGCGACACCTCTTGCTCTCGATACTATAAAACCTGCCTCCCGCAGTCCCCGGTTGTTCCTTCTGTGTCCAAAATCTGTGTGACCCTGTGCAGAGTGCAGCGTTTTCCTCCCCCAGGCTCTGCGAATATGTGACTAATAAGTCGACATCACTCTCTCAGCCCACGAGGACACGCGAAACTAGTAAACTGTTCTCATTCTCTCCTGTCCTTCCAGTTTCAGGTGTGTGTTCTCTGTCTCTGTGACCCTAGAAAGAAATTCCTCCCTCACCAATGGGCTAAGTAGTTAGTGATCTACAGAAACCTTTACCAGCTTCCTGTATTTCTTTCAATATTTGACTGAATTAGTGGAAATAAGTTGAGTTCAATTTGATGAATTTACTAGCTGGGATGAGAACGATTTTGTGAAATCAAATAATTATTCACTTATTCTTGGTGATCCAGCAGTCTGTTAAATATGATTTCTCTGTGAGATGTACTCATTTGACTCTAGTGCTTATTCACCATCAACATAACACGTGGCTAAGCAGAATAAAAATGCACACACTAGACAATATTACAATCTTACTGCAAATCTACTGAAGACCTTCAGAACTATCTGGAGTTTCTATGGCCAAATTTAATGATACCTTATATGTGAGATAAACATTACAGGTGAACATGTAGTATAGGAAGAGAATTAAAATTATAAAATACAACGTGAGGTTCCACATGTTATATTTTTTGTATATTTTGCAATATAATTACTCCTGCAATTTCAAATTAAAATAGCACACCGACCGGAAACCTAGCTTGAGACAAGTTGAGAATTTAGGGAAAAGAAAAAGAGTTTGGTAAGTTAAGGATTGTGTTCAGGTTGGTCCTTGAGTTGACCTACATTAGTCTCACCTTCTTTGTACATGAGATTATGACCAGAATATTTCAAGGCCCTATTCTGCACTAGAATTCTATTATTCTGAGGGGCTCGCTTAAAGAAGACATAAAAAAAAGATCAGTTACTAGTAAAGATTAGATGATAGTTGATAAACACAGGTATAGTAAATTAAAAGTTTTTCGATTTCTGTAAACATAGTTGGTAAAACCATGAGACTCCCATGAAAACAAAAAGCTAAACATGTTTTTATATTATTATTGACGTCTTCATCTTCATGATGTATTATCGTGTGTGCATCACAGAGAACGTCAGAGGGATTGATTTAATCTGTGTCTTTGTATGCTGGTGAAGCCCACTCTTGCCATATATCCTCAAATCTAAAATAAGTAAATATTATAGTTTATGTATCATATTTACAGTTATCGCCAAACATAATTAATGAAAAATGTTCAGATAAAAATTTCAATAATAACCATTGAATATTATTCAGAAAATAAAGGAGAATGCAGCACAGATACTATCATTTGGTGTTAAGATAAAAAATCTAATCTCTGGAACTGTTTAAATACCACACAGTTCAGGTCCCACTTGGTTAGAGAGCACAGTAAAGCTTAAGCCACAGGAAAAAATTAGAAAGCTATTCTACAAACAAGATCATGCTCCTGCACAAACTTTTCCCACATACTATCTTGTTTGGAGGCAGCGTGGCCTACTCAAGCGAAGAAAACCCTTCAGCATCACATCTAGTTTCTTCCGCCTCAGCTGACCATCAAATGCTTGAGGAAGTTCTGTCTATTTATCTTTTGAAATGGTTCTAGCTTTGTTTTTTTTTTCCCTTTCCCTTTACTAGGCTAGTCTCTAAGACTCTAGGTTAATTGTGATAAAGTGTTACCTAGTTAGAGATTCACGGTAGTCTATCTTTTCCCTAATTTCTGTTTTGTTTTCTTCAATGTTATAAGTTATTTTATTCAAGGTAAATTAGACTTTTCTTATTTACAGCATTTATTTTCATCTTTTCAAGCACTGTTATTAAATCTAACTCATCCATAGAGTGCTACAACTTGTTTCTTTCAGGTAAATATTGCATCTTAAACTAAAACTGTGTGAATAGCTAAATCTTATAAAATTACCTAATATATGTTTTTCATTCCACAAACTAATTTATAGCTGCAAACTTGCCTCGCATCTCAGCAGCAACACCTTTGGCCAGTAACCACAGCACTGTGACCCTGTCAGTCACTTCCTGCAAGGTTCTGCCAATACCATCAGCTTCTCCAGGGTCTTTTAGTGGTTTTGCCAATTTTCCCCATTCTGTTTCCCTAAATTACCAACATATGATCTTCAGATCAGTGTAACAACCTTAGGCTGAGTGACATTTATAACTTTTATTTATTTGATTTTGCAGTGGTAGGGAACAAACCCAGGGCTTCCTGCCCACTGGGGAAGTGCTGTACCTCTGAACGACACTTCTAATGCTGCCAAGGATTGTTTTTTATGACTCTATATTTTATTAAAAAAAATAGAACCAAAATGAGCATCCATGAGCCATTCCTGTGAGGTTATTAGATATATTTTTAAAGAAATGTAATATAACTCTCTTTTTATTTTTTTCCTGGGACATAACATATCTAACTTTATTTCATTCTATGTCACATTTTAACTAGAATTACTCAATCAGTATCTATTTCATCATTTTTCTCCTTGTTTTAAATTTTTTGTCTTAATATGACTGTTTCTGTCTGTGTCTCACACACACACACATAAACACACACACACACACATAAACGCACACACACAAACACGCACACACATCCCTAATTCACTGACTTGTTAGGCTTTATTGAGACCATAGTGTTGTCTTTCTCTGTGGTCTGTGTCATCCTGTACCATAAGGAAGAGTGGTTTTCACCCAATGCCAAAAATACCAATTACTGATTCCACAGTGTTAAAAACCTCACGTGCTCTTTTTGATAATTAAATACTATGTTGCTTTCAAACACGGAGTTTTGAGATCCTAAAGACTAATCCATAGAAGGCCAAACATTACAGGCGTTTACCTATAAAATGGTCATCTTTTCATGTCTTCTTTCAAATATTTATTTTGTACTTCATAATACCCCTACCCATCCCGCAGACACAGCCCCACACAATCCTGTTTTTAGAGAAATATATTACAAGAGAATTTTAAAAGTGTCTACCTTTGCCATCATTCATTAGAAAATACGACTAAGAATTAGAAATTCTCTCACATTTGGAATCCAATTCAGAGACTTAGGATTATTAAATCACCATGCCAGTACTTGCATTCTTCCTTGTCTCATGACCAAGAACTGTTCACTATGATAAGGGAGGCAGGAGATGGAGATAGCTGTACAAATACGGTGATTAGAACATTAATTCAATTTTCCTCATTCCCAGAAAGATGGGTTGGGGAATTATCCAATGATTAGCAACTGTTCAAAGGAAAATAAGTAGAGTAAAGCAAAACAAAACAAAACAAATATATCTTTAACCATACAATGTTAGAAGTTCCTACATGAATTCATAAATTCTATTTAAAATACAAATGTCCCCTTAAGAGCATTAATTTAGTTATAAAGTCATATGAACTACCTTGTTTTAACTGGAAATTTGGTTTTCATGACAAGCAAATTGATCCTTTAACTGATTCAAAAGATACAGGAAATTTTAGAAATATTTTAAACAGCCAAAGTCTTGCTCCAGGTGACAGGGGCTGCCAAACTGAGGACTGCCAACGTTAAGCAGTCTAAAATTAGAAAGATGAAAACAGTCCAATTTTATTGAGCAAATACTAAATACTGCTCAAATTCATTTCTAAAAGGCATGTTAGCCATATAAAAACAATCATATGCATAGTAGTTATATGTAAAAAAATCATATGCAAAAACATGATTCTGTCAAATATGCAAGTTTTCCTCCAAAAAAAATGATTTATATGGTAATAGATATTCAGAAAGGACATTGCCCTCAAGGGGGGAAATTAGGTAAATATTTCCTAGGGCAATAATATAAGTGTAGTTTTAACACAGGGAGTTTCAAAAAGGAAACTACAGAAGATAACTGGAATTTCGGCACACTTGAGTTGCATTTCCCAGACTCTATACCAACAGCAAATGGAGAGTTAAAAACGAAGAGACGCTGAGTGAAAACCAAAGGAAGCCTACTTTCATCTTGAGGCTTAGAAACTACTAGTGTTTGCATCCACTCTAGAACTGTGAGAAAGAAATTATTTCTGTATGTAGATTACATTATGTATATTGGATAACCAAGAACAGTGATGAAGTAAGGGAAAACAGCGTTAGCTACAATGTGTATCACTTGAATGTAGGTACTGTGCTATGCATTTCACACACTTGAATTCTCTAATTTTTACTTACATCCTACAACTAGTATACTTATCCATAGTTTACAAAGGGCAAAGATTAATATTCAGATGTGAAGTAACTTTTCAGAAATTTCTTTTCTGGCTTTCTAAAGCATTAATTAAATTTAAAACAGAAATAGTGATTGTAAGGTGCTGTATTTTTTAAACGTTTTGAGAAATGTTTTACAGTGAGAAATATTTCCTAAAAATGTGACCCATTTCACACATATCTGAAAAACATTTCACAAAGAAACTATTCACTCTCTCATGAATGATGTGTTTTGATACAATTCTACCTACTTTTTCTACTCTATTTACTTGTTTCTGTTGTCATCTCCATATATTATATTGATCTCATATTCCATTGAAGTCTTTTGACCACAATTTTTGGCATTTAATTATTTATTACTATCCTGGAATTTCTTTGGTTCCCAAAATAAACTAGAATTTTTTTTTTTTTTGCTGAAGGCAGATAATATGCCTTACCACACCACCTTATTGTCAGACTTCAGCTTGTAATTAATAAAATTTAATTTTACCTCTAAAAAGTTAAAATCTTGGTTTATGCAGGAGTCCATGATACGATGTGCAGAGAGGGAGAAATGGTAAGAAGTAGGGTTACATATGGAACTAAGACAGTCTGTAATTGCAGCTGATGACACTTTGTGGAGAGCTCTCATTCTTGCATTTTATTGAGTTCTTTTCCGGAGTCATTTTCAAGCCATGAGAAATACCTAGTCTTCCTCCTTGTTGTCTTATGGAATGAACCTTGTATGTGTAGTCTGTGTACTTTGAACTCAAGAAAATTGGTTTCATAAACCATTCACGAGATGAAGAAGCATTTCTTCTTTAGCTTTTAGGTATTTAGACTCTAAATTACAGTAGAGTTAATTCAGTTTACATTAACATTATAAAAATATTTATGCCTTCATTTTCATTTTCTTTTTTGAAAAATCATACCCATATGGACTTTAGTTTTTCTTATATTTCTATCAACTTTCATTATAAAAGGCTATATTTCCAAAATGTGAGATGAAGTATTTTTATTGCTTGAAGATGCTCATGGATAACCCCTCGTTAATCTTTGCAGAGCAACAGTATTGCTACTAATCAAAAAAAAAAAAAGCTTAAAAATTCAGCACTAGTCAAAAAATTTGAAAGATACTTACAAGTTTCATGTGGGTATCATTAGAATCAGATGGAATTAAATGCCTACATTCAAAACTATAAATATAGTGAAATCCTTCAAAGCTAAGCATATGTTGCTTCAAATGAGAATCAGTTTTGAACAGATGTCCTCTTAGACCTGTTATACTAAGACTAAAATTACTAAATCAGCATTAGTTGTTTTAAACTTAGGACCATATTTTGCCACTGATTTTTATTCAAAACTCCCACAGGCGTCAGTGGAAGATCCATCCATGGAAAGAATGCTATGATATGTATCCTAGTTTTATTTATTTCATATGTATACAGCAGTATAAAATAATATATTACATTTACACTCGTTTTACTTATGTATTATTATAGCATTCACAGTAACAAACACTATAGTTAAGATTGAAACTCATCTTTTGTTATAATACCCTGTTTTCACTCACAGATAACTATCTCAAAAATGTGTTTAGAGCTGAAACGCCCTGCTTAGTTTCAGCTCAAGGACGTATGGATGTATTGGAAGTCTGAGTTCTGTTATTCCAAAATTTTTGAGTCTCAAGTGAAAACTTAATATTTTTTTGCATCCTGGATGCAATATCTTCACACAACTCAAAAACATCTGGAGAGTAAAACTTTAAACTAAGCATGTGACAAGTTTTCAAGAAATAAGTCTTTTTTTCTAATTTTACAAATACTTAAAAAATAACAGTGATTAGAAATACATGCATGCACACTAAAGGTATTAGAATTTTAGTCAAATTATTGCCTGCAATACTCTGGCGGCACTCACCTACGAGCATTCTTACAGAACGCTATAATCTAAGACCTATGCCAAGTTTTTGAAGAAAAAAATACTCTACCGAACAGTTTCACAAATTACTGTATAAGGATTTTGTTTGACTTAGCAGAGGGATATTCCTTGGCCTACTAACAATATATAAAATAATTTTACTACTCCATGGTGTAAAAAATATGGAATTTGTTATTTTTTGTTTTTCCTTGTTAAAAAGGAACATAAAAAGGATGTTAAGTGCAAAGCCTTTACCACTACAAAATTAGACTTGAGAAAGATAAAGAACCCAACAAATCGCAATATGAAAAATAGAAGATTTTCAGAAAAATCAAGTATACCAATGTTTTGAGGTTTGTTTTTTTTCTTTTTCTTTTTTAGTTCCTTGGGTATTAACAGCACACATAGAAATACAGGGCAGGACATGTGCAACGAAAAACTCTCAGTCAGCGACATAAATATTGTAAGACAATAACATAAATATGCTCCTTATCCTGCTTAACATTTGCATGTTCTTGCTGAGTGGCTTTATTAAAGATCAATTTAACTCTAATAAATAATTTGACAGAGATAAAATGATAAAATTAGTGCACAGTTATGGAAGTTTATATAGAAAATTGTGAGGATTTTTCTTGTTATTGGAGAAGCAGAAAGACTTCTAAATTACAAAATATCTAATGGCAAGTTATAACACAATTAAGAAATGAAACAGAGTATTTGAAATATTTAAACCGTCTACTATAGTTCTTAATTAGCAATGTTTGATAAAGGCATTGCATTTAATATCTTCTGAAAGAAAAATGTACATATTTCCTTAATCTTTTCTAAGTAAAGATGATATACTCATATTATTGACATCATTATACTTTTAAAGTAATTCTGATGTAATATTTCAATATTTGATTGGAAATGATTCACAAAATGATGTTCACAAGTTTAAAATCAGCATTTTACATGTGGATGAAATATTTCTAAAAATTGTCATTCGACATACCATTGAAACATTAAGACACCGTTTCCACAGGAAAAAATTTTTAACTTTTACTGTTCTAAAACTAATGATGTTAACAACAAGTAAATGTCATGATTATTTTTTCTATAATAATTTACCAATGAAATTTTTTAAATAATCTGAATATTGTTTTTCTTGTATGTGTATAAAATTATGGAAGATTGGATATTAAAATGATCAGATTAAATAGAAATCCTATACTAAAATTCCTTGACATGCTAACTTAGTAAATGCTTATGTGGAAAACTTTATTACTGGTTCGATACCCTTTCTGTTTTATAGCTGCATTCACTGATGGGTGAGATTTTATCCAATTGGTAAAATCATATCTTTATTTAACTTCTGATTCATTCTGAATGCAACATTTGATTAAAAATCTAATCTTTTAGAGTTTTGTGTTTAAATAATTCTGTCCCAAAAACTAGATAAAAAAAGCTTTGTTTTGTTTACAGAATAATGCATAATTTAAGGACCAAAATGCAAATTTTTACAATGAATTACTATTGTGTATTTTTAAAAACAGCTGATACACAAATATATGATATAATAATTCTGCTCAAGGGAATTATACAATGATATGAAGGGTTAAATAATTAAAGAAAATGTCTTTACATCAAATCAAGTAATATGTATGTCATATAAGAAATAAGTACAACCTTATTTTCAATTTCTGTAATAAAAAAGTGGATGTGGATTTCCCCCCAGGATTGTAAAATGATGTATGAAAGATTTTAAATCAGAGTGATTCAACAAGAAAATCCTTTTCTTGCTTAAAAAGCAAATAGAACAAACAGACTTTGGTAGTTAAATGATATATAAACATTTCCTTACTAAAATAGCCTATCATTCAAAATATTAATGTAGTAAATGCCAGAAGTTTGAGAAAATGATACTGCACTTAGTGAACATATGTGCTTTTTGTGCTACACATGATTGATTAACTTCATCTTTACAGGGTTCCTCAAAAAATTGGAACATTACATCCTTTTTTGGATGTATAATTGACTGCAATTATGACATGTTATTATCTAATTTGTTAACAGCCAAATGAATGATACCAAGATATCACTCAAAACATACATCGAGGACTGATGAATACATTTACGCATTTTCATGTTAAATCTAAGAAGAAAACCGTGATTTAAATTACATTAAATGAGGTGGAAAACACTTGTTCCATTTTAGTATTTTTTTTTTTTTTTTTTTTTTTTTTTTTTTTTTTTTTTTTTTTTAGTGTGGAGGATTATCCCAGTATCTCCAGCTTGATAGGTCAGATCTCTAGCTCTAGGCTACATTCCTAGCTGTAGTCCATTCTTTCCTATTCTTATGCAGCTCAAACTCTCACTGAATGTAAAATCAGTTAGAAAATAAGGGACATACTTCAAAGTAGGTCTGCAATTTGTACTGGGCAAACATTTTGATATAATGTGGAAAGCTTTTTTTAGACGGAAGGGAGTTGCCATGATTGTTTTATGCGTGGAAGATTACCTCACATTCTCTGATATTTCCTTTTCTTAATTGTGTTTAACAAGCAATAAACAGTTAAAATAAGCAGTAAAATTATGTAAAAGAAAAGAAAGCATATATTACTTAATAATTAACTTTGCTGACATAAAAGTAAAAGTCAAGCTAACTTTGCTGACATAAAAGTAAAAGTCAAGCTTAAATTCTACGGTGGCTCGTGAAAAATTTTCTCATTAATAAAACACTACATTTAAGCTACAAAATGTTCATACATAATACTGAGACAATAATGTACCATGTTCCTATCTCCAAATTTATTTAGTTTAAATTTAGAGATCCTATGTATTTTTATATTCTTTACCAGTTCAACATATTTATATACCTCTACATATTTGTATAGAGTTATAAATATATTTTATATTCATGTGTAATTGAGTCACAAAACTATGTAAAACTATGAAAAAAATTCTGCGTGAGTTATATGATTGAGAACTTCTTAAAATAGTAATCTTCAGTTACATACTTTACACCACAAAATGTACAGACACCCAGTTTTTTTCTAAAAACAAATACAGGTGAATTTATAGATTATAAAAGCTTTAAGTGATTCTAAATTCGAAGCCATAGAAATTGAATCAGAATCATGTAGATTGTTAGATAGTTTGATAACACATATTCAGTGCTCCATCAGATAATATGGGCAGCTATATCTTTGGCATTGAAAATTCAGTATGAGTTCTTGAAAAAATTTTGTAGCTTAGAGCTTCATTTTCTTTTAAACAAGGAAAAACAGGGTTGAGTAAGATATGGAAACTGGGAGGAAACTACTAATGATTTTTTCTCAGGAGGTTTATCTTTAGGACCCTGAATTACCTTTTACTTTACTGTATGATGTGGACTGTATGAATCTGTTTAAAAACCAACTGATTTGTATCACATTTTAGGAAAATTATATAATATTATATTTATATTTTATATTTATTTAGAAGCTTTGAAATAGTACAGTAAACACTTTGCAACACGGTGTATAAACTACAGAATGTCTTTGATATTTTGTGGGTCTTCATAATACAACATGTTTTATAACCCACAGGTGAAAAGAACATAATCACAACCTCTCCTGTAAAGTTGGAATAGTTTGGGGAACACTGATCACACAAAAATAATATAAAACAGTCAAGTTTAAAACAGTGATATTGCATTTATAATGCACAAATTTCCTTTCCTTATGACTGGCTTCTTGTGGCGAATATAAACATCTAAAGGGCTCAGTGACATTTGGAGAGAGAAAGATATATAGTGCTGTAAACAGGCACACACTGATCGGAGAGGCAAAATCAGTTGCCTCTAAAGTTTCTACAGTTCTGCACATTTCAACTCATTTCTCAGGCCTGCTGAGAGCAATTAGGTCCTATAATTGGCCACGATGACTCCGCCGGAAATCTAACACTCAGTTACACACAACTAACTGGATGGCCAAGATAATGAAGTTGAAAAGTTGATGCTTTTGTTGGTCGACTTTGTGCAAATCATGCTGCTTCAGGTAAGTTCTGTAGAATTGACTAGCATATCCTTTTCCGTGCTGTGAAAAAGAAAGAAAAATACTCTAAGAAAAAAATGGTTGACTTTTGGAGTTTAGAATTGCACATCATTGTACAAGAAATCAATACAATTGGAAATTAGCTATACTCCCATACCAAACACATGTAGCATGAAATTAGCTCAGTGCTACCTTGGTTTCTAGTATTCATGGCCATTCTGCTTGATTTTTCTGAAATTTACAATTTTGTTATTTTTATAAATTAGTTTTGGACAGAAAATCTGTTTAATGTGCTAATCACCAATTGTATGGAGAGTAAAGTTGTCCACAAAACAATCTCTACTTTACTATTTATATACAAAACTTAGGGGAAAATAAGTGATCTTATTTTTGGAACAAATATTTAGGAAAATCTATGATTAATTTGCTATACATTTAACTTAATAAATTTAAAATAATATTTTAAGCCAATCAATATTAAAGAAAATTGCACCAGAGTATTTTTGTAGTTCAAAAATGCAAAGAGAACTCACATTTTCTAGGTTTCTTTATTTCTTTATTTCTTTTTATTTTTTTGGAGGGGCATGCTGGGGATTGAACTCAGGGCAAGGCGAGCACTCTGATCACTGAGCTAAATCTCCAGCCCCTTTTATTTCATTTTTTAAAAGTACATAACCACGTCTTTTTATGGCCTACAAGTTTTTTCAAAGTAAATTTATCTCCTGAAAAGAATCAAATTTCTCATAAAGAGAAAGACAAAGGAAGAAAAAGTATTATTTTTTGGTTCAGTATTATAAAACATACTTGCTTATGAAGCAGGAGATTCAGATTCAGTTGTTCAGATTTATTATTTTTAAATATTTAATTTACGTGTAGTAATAAAGGATATTTCTTCCCCACATAATCTTCATATCTGACCATGAGCACAGAGAGATATTGTACAAAAGAGATGCATAATTTTAAAAATGTTTCGAAATTGAGATAGTTCAATTGACCCCCAAATCACATATGTATATCTAATTAAAAATTAATAACTACTTTAAATACCATAACTGAACTAATTTAGTGTTACAAGGTTTTACTATCAAAACTAAGAATGTGTTGATCAGTTTAATCCTCCTTCTCTGAAATCCTCACTCATTAAATATAGGTTAACCTAATTATGTGTTTTTCATAATTTCTTTTATCATATTTCCTCATTTATTATTCCTCAAAAACTCAGCTTCTGGCCACTGACACATTTCTTCACTAGTTCCATATTTAGCAGAAATGTCAACAGAAACTATAAAAGTCAAGCACTCTTCTTACAGACATTAAAGTGAAAATGATTATTTACATGTACTATGTACTGACCAGAATTGAATGTAATCAAAACATGTTATAAAATATCAAATGCTATAATGAATTCAAAAATAGTTTAGCTGTAATACTGAGCTACAGGTAGCTCTTATAACTTATCTAATCCCAATGCTGTAGAAAATATTCTACAAGTAAATAAACACTTCACTGTTTTCACAGAACTAAATTCTGTTTTACTATGTCCTTGAAGTCAAATTCCCTGTTTCATGATAAACTTGACTACAAGTAATTCAAATATGTTTTAAAATTGATCAAAACTAGAAATTATTCAATGAAGAGACTAGTGCAATCATAGAAACTCAAGTATATAAAATGAATTTAAATATAATTGTAGTGACCAAAATAATTTACGATCCTGATTAAACACTATGATGTCTGAAAGGGAGCAGTGTTAATGATTATGTAAGGCCCTGTGTGCTCTCCAGTAAAGTAGGAAACAGAGTAACTCCTCGAATACTATCACTTTCTTCAAAATGTGTTTGGAGATAGTACTTCCGGGTTGAAACTTTTTCTGATTTTTATAGAACATCATTTTAGTAGTTCAAGCACAAAAGAAATTCAAGACCTCTATATTACTCATTATGTGAAAAAACACTGAGCATTACATTTTGCATAAATGTAGAAATTAAACTAGCAGATATTTACATTAATAAAATATTATTTGTTATTAAGTGGTTACTTATAGCAAAAGCTATTGGCACAGATACTATGTGTTCATTCATTTTAGTCACAATGCAAAAGAAAGTTGTATTATTAAAGTGGTTCACAGTTACACAAATATGGAAATTTAGTGCATGTTATATAAATATCTTAAATATAAATTTAATATAGCAGATATATGTTGATTGCTACTCTGAGTTACATTTGCAGCACTTTTATTTCAAATCCACCTATTTTGAAGTTGTCTATTGATGTAAACATTTATTTCTTCCCCACACCTGTTAATTAAAACATACAAATCTCAATAACAGAAATATGAGAGCTGAAGCTGAAGTTCAGAAAAATTAAATAAGGAGGCGAGCTCTCCTCCATTTCAGAAGCTCATGTCACGTGGGAAGTATCACCTATCTAGAAACACTTTATACTGTTACTAAAGTTACATCACACCAACTTCAGTGCAAGATTTTTAAGAGGTCAGTATGAGCACTGAATAATCATCAGCTGCCTTCGGCGCTCCATGTGTTAACGTTTCTACTTCTGTAGAAAGCAGATGATTATACATAAAACCGATGTAATTCCACAGAGTCATTGCCAGGATGATTATTCCACAGTGTTAAGTGTTCTGGCTGTACGCTTGCCTGTACGTTTCAGGCTGGGGGGACGAATCAAATACACTGAATTACTAAGCTTCCTGTTGTAGACTAGATAAAATTATCAAAGCAGATTTAGAAAATTTTTGCTTTTTTTCTTTTCAGTTCACAAATGCAGTTTTTTCTAGTTATGCATCAGCCTGTGTAGGAAATAGAGGAAATTGGTCATTTGATATTGGACAAAGATTGTTTTAGTCGACGTAAAAGTAATAGAAAATAATTGTTTGTGTTTCTTTTGAATTCTATTTATTCGCCATATTTTTTTTTCATAGTGGATCACCGAAGTGTTAATTTAAAATATTTAGCTTAGTGTCTTAGATATAGATGAAACTACTCAATGGGAATATATACTCAAATGTCTTTTTATAATTTAGCATATAATTTTAATGATTTTCAGTGGTATATTTTTTCTTGCTATTTTGGAATCATGCTGCCTTTAGTAGCTTACAAATTATAATATTAAAATGTGGAAAATATTAAAATATTTAAACCATTAATGATTTTATATTAAACTAATTAACTAATGACTTAACCAGAATGACCATAGTTGCAAAATAACTGCCAAGTATTAATATTGATATACCACTTATACTATATAATTGTCTGGTAAAAATAATTTCATGTAATACCTTAAAATAACAATTTATAATTCAAACATTCACATTCTTGTACTTGCAAAGAAAGAAACACAAAGGTCTCTCTACTGTCTATGACAATAAGACCCACAGAAGCTAAAGCAATAAATTATGCTTGTGAAGTAATCTAAGATATTTCTGCAACTCAAAGAAAGAACAGCCTTCAAATATCTCAAATGATTGAGATTCCACTACAGTGAAAAATTTCCAGAGGCTGAGATCAGTAACCTACTCCAGAGCTCATTCAAATGTTTAATGAGCCTCACAGTCGGGGCATTTTTCACACATAAAGTGAGTCTAGCACATAAAAATTTGAGACCATCACTCCCGTGGAAGTCAGAAACACCTGCCCTCCGTTCTGTGTAAAAGCTCATCATAAATTTAAGGGTAGTTTAAAGCAAGCCTCCACTGGAGATTTGCCCAATTGAATAATCAGTTCTTTCAACTTTCTTGTGTCTTATTCCTGAAACACTTTGAGGGTTCCCTTTAAAATGTTTCTAAAGACTTTTTGTTTTCTATTTAACCGTATGTCCACAAATGAGCACGGTGTTGTTAAACTATTAAAAGAGAGTAACTAGTTAATTACCTTCCCATTTGAACACTTTCACATTGATTTTTAAAATATAGTTTCATATTTTTCAGATTGCATACCATGTTTTTCACCTCAAAAATTATTACAAATAAATTTAAATGTTGTCTGTGTGTGTGTGTGTGTGTGTGTGTGTGTGTGTGTGATCAAGTGTTGTGGCTAATTACAAAATTATCAGAAAACTAAAGCCTTTCCTTAGGGTTATCTAGGTATACCGGGTTATTTTTTCCTAACGAGAGTTTGATGCCGTATTAACTTGAGTTCTCGCTTAATTTTTAATGTTTGCACTTCCTTGGTGCAAAATTTCTTTTCTTCTTTTCATCAAGTGCTATTCTTTTTCTAATTCCATCTTTACAGAATTCTACCTTGACATAATATGGATGTCAAGGGCTATTTAGAAGCAGCGATAATATGGAAGATATATTTCCCTGTTTTAGTCTTTTAGAAAGGAAACTTTGTGAGATAAATGATTCAAACAATTATTTAGACCATTAATGTAAGGAATATGTAGTAAAGCTGTGTTTGTTTTTAGTCTATATGTATATGCAATGCCTATAGCATGATTTCAAATTAACATTTATCGAATTAAAATATAAATCAATGGATATTTTAAAGATAAGAAAATGACAAATATGTGTGTGTGTATGTGTGTGTGTGTGTGCGTGCGCGCGCATGAGAAGGTAATGCATAAATAAAAAATGCCTTCCCACAAAAGCAACAATACACATATAACCGGACCACCAGCAAATACTATGTGAGTTACTGCAATCATATCAAACACCTCTAACAGTATTAACAGGGTAGATACAGTTATAATCACTCCTTTTTGTTTGCTTTTAAAATATTCACATCTAATTAATTATACTAATGAAGAGTGCTCTGAACTATGACAAAATCTAGTAATAATATATTACCTCTCTTAGACAAATCCCTTAAATAGTATTAGCTAAAATTGATTTGTACAAGATACCCGAAAACACACCACAATCATTTATAACTTTGTCACCTAAAAAAGAACTTTCAATATCCTAAGGATCTATTTTTCAAACACTGAAATATTGAAGTGATAAACTGAAATAGTTCTAAAATGTAAAGATAATGTGCTTATGTAGAATTTTATAAGAATGCATCTAATTAGAATTTCTCTAAAAATGCTAAAAATTGTGCCTCAGAAGCTTGAATTTCTACAAGGGTGGAAAATCATAGGACGTGACTGTACTCAGTGTTCTTGGGACCATTATATCAAACTCTCTTTAATAAACAACACCTCATCACCCCAGTCCCCTGAAAGCATGTTTGGAGACTGAGTTGTTCTTTATGTATATCACCATATATTGACTAGGAATGAAATAGTAACATATTCCCTCCGTGTAAAATATATTGCCCTTTTTCTGGAATACCAATCATAATTCCCTAAAATAAAACTGTGATTTCTTCTAGAACTGTTTGAAAATAGCATCATTTACATCGGTAATACAGGAATGCACCAGACGTTTTCCTGAAGACAATTCAGTCATTATGTCTTACTTTAAAAATGTCAAAGGATGATTTCATTTAAGTTAGACAAATACCAATGTTTTATTAGACAGTACCAGTATTAGAAATTCTAGCTACATACTGTTATATTCCTTTAAATAATTGTTCCTGTTTTAAAATTTATGCAGCTGATAGTATTTACTGAAATTTAGATACATGCTTCAAGTGGTTCCTTTATAACAACATAAGAAAATTAATTACTTTTCTAAGTTGAATTAGCAGTGATTTTTCAAAGCACAACATACATACAAAAAAAATGGCTGAATGGGATGAGTCATCCCTGTAAAATTAGGGATGCTGCACCTAAACAGACCAATTGGCAACAGACAACATAATTGTGTCATATAACTGCTTTAATGTCTCACAAAGTGTACAACTTCATTTTTATAATGAAAGTCAGGCAAAAATTCCAGCAAGGTATGAGGAGAAAAATAGTTAATAATACAGAAAACCTTTACTTTAAAAATACAGTCATGTATGTAATTTGTTAACCACTAAAAACTTGTTCAGGGCTTGGGGATTTAGCTCAAGTAGTAGACCACTTGCCTAGCAAGCGCAAGGCCCTGAGTTCAATTCCCAGCACCAAAAAAACCCAAAACAAAACAAACAAACAAATAAAAACTTGTTTAAATGAGAGTAATGTTTCCAAATAATTGAACCATAAGCTTACATAATTAGGTACTGAAAATCTTCTGAATCAATAAATAAAACATATATAATCATTTGCTAAGATTTATTTAAAAATACATGCCACACACATGACTTAGAAACGGTGTTGGCTATTTTTATTGTCTTTGATAATGTTATTCCCCCTTACATAATTCAGTTACTTGGTCAAAGCAAATAACAGAAGAAAAGTAAGAAGGGTAAGTTCATAGAGGGTTTGAAAACATGTATACAGAATAAAAATGCAGGAAGAAACAAACTCCATACTTAAAAGCCGATTAGGAACTCCAAATCTATAGATCTTAATAATGCTCAAGTAGAGGTGCCAAAGTGCCATGGTGTCCAGTAATACTGGAATTTCAGATAAACAATAACTCCATAGTATACATGTGTCCCATGCACTCTTTGGGTGTCATGTATTTATTTGGCGGGTATGGCAATTCTGCCCTCATGGCACCTGCTTCACAATAGTACAAATGACATTACTTACCATGAAAGCAAGAAAAACACTCTACTACATTTTCTAATTATTTTAAGACAAATTAATGTAATAAACTTTCCATATATTTCCATTCAAAATAATTTAAATGTAAGGTGTCAGCGAGGCCAGGTGGCACATGCCAATCCCAGTATTCTGGGAGACTGAGGCAGGAGAAGTGAAAAGGACAGAGTAGCCTGGGCAACTGAGACCTTGTCCCAAAATCAAAAATAAAAATAAAAGGACATCTGGGAATATAGCTTAGTGCAAAGGCCTTGGATTCAATCTCCAGGACCTCAAAAAAAAAGACAAAATTAAATAAAAAATAAATGTGTCAAAGTTCAGAGATGAAGCAAAATTGTTACGCACAATATAAATTCATGTTTAATGACTGATTATTACACATGAACATAATTTTAATTGTTATTTGCATTGTCTGTTTGTATTATAATTAAATTTTAATCCTGGTTTTTGAGTGAAATCTTTTTTTGTCAGATAGATTTAACCTATTAAAAAATGTACTTTCTTCTTTGCCTGATGAACATGATTTTAAATTACCTGGTCTAAAATTCAAGCTAGATATACATTTTAGTTTGGTTATATCCTAGGTTCATTAAGCCACCTACTTATAAATTAAATCTTTCATCAGATAATAAGTGAGTCAAAAACGGAAGGATGGTGACACAAACAGCTATAAAAATTGAAGAATTCAAAATTTTTGAAATAATATATCATGCTTATTAAAGATTGAATTTATATTTTAAGTAATTCTAAGGTTTAGATACTTAAAGAGTGTATTCTTTTTCATAACTTGAATCCATGTGTTCAATTAGAGTTCATTTTAATTGTTGCAAATATTAAACTACATGGCAAAGTAAAAAAAAGTTACCCTATGTTCTTACTCTCTACACAAGGTATCACAATAAATCCAATAAGAAGTTCAACTTTTAAACAATCGACCCTTGTTTGAGCCAGATTTTGGTTAACTAGTATGGATAATGTGTATACATATAAAATATGTGTATAATTATGAGAATCTGACAGATATAAATACCTATCTGTGTATCTCAAAATATCATTCTTGTAAAAAATGAAATTTGTAATATAATTTTAAAAAATCAGCATCTAGGAATACCCATCAGTTACTATTTTGCCATAAAACAAAAAACAATCCAAGAAAAGATTTGAATAGACCATACAATAATGATGTTAAGAATACTATAAACTTAAAAACTGTTAAAGGAAAACCTTAGAAACTGAAAGAAAAGTCAGTAAATGGCCACCAGTCATAGTTGACCAGTACTTCCTTTTCTGATATTTAATGTTACCTTATGTTGACTTAACTTTTTGTATGTTTATTAATGGTATGTTGCAGACCACTCTTTGTATTTCAAAGAAATAGATTAGTGAACATAGCAGTTAGTGATGGAGAAACATGAGGCTTAAGGATTTGTGAAAGAGAAAGTAATGTATCAAGAAAAAGAATAAAAATGACCATAGTTAAAGCCAGAATAAAAACATAAAAATTCTGTAGATTTGAAAGTGATGAATTCCAAGAAAGAGTATTTAGGGCTGAAAATGATAAGGATTTTGCTTTTTGTAGTACTGGGGATTGAACCTAGATCTTCACACCATGAACCATGTTCCCATCTCTTAAAAAAAGTTATTATTATCATTGTAAACAGGGTTCCCTTAGATGGTAAGTTGCTCAGGTTGGGCTTCAATTTCAAGTCTTCCTGCATCAGTGTCCCAGAGTACTTAGATTACAGGGATATCGCACTTTGCCTGGCTTCCACAGGGAAAGGAATCTTGCTCACAGCAGGATGCTTCTTTTATTCACTCACTAATGCAGTCTACAAGAATTTATGGCCAATCCAGACACAAGCACTTTGCTCCAGACAGTTCTGGATGTGGGATGCTACGGTGAATGCACACAAATACTGCTCTAAAAGATTTTTCAGTCCAGTGTGCAGATAATTTTTACAGACTAAAGACAGGAAAAGCATGTATAATAACCTATAAGATATTACAGAAAGAATGTATATATCTTTTGGGGAGGATTTGAAAGGTAAAATGTGTTGTATCTTGACTGATGAGTAGGATATGGCCATGCAGATGGGCAGAGAAATGGTTTGGGGATGACAGTATTGACTTTAGAAGTAGAACAGAATGTGTAAGTATTCAAGAGCTGGAGAAAATAGCATACCGATAAGCTGATACATCATTAAATGACATGAAGCAGAAAATGTAGGTGTGGCTTAAATAGAAAAAGACTTTAAAAATGGTATTTTTTACATAGGTATGCATATGAACATTAATAGGACATGCTAGGTGGAAAAGTAGAGGGGCACACAGATTTGGGAGGAGTCTGGACCCCAGCACTCTGAATCTACAAAATGTAACAAAACATTTTGTACCCAAAATGACTGCTTGAGTCTTCTGTGGCCAAGTTAATCTTAACGGTAATTGTGAAAGGAAAAATAAGAGTAAAATGAGCTGCTCAAAAAGTGATTCTTCCGCACTCTCTCAGGCCGTGGGTAATGTCAGCAGCAATAAAAGCAAGAAACCTACAGAAGAGCACTGGATATTTTTTCCAGAACTTTTAATGAAGAAAAAAATAAGACAGATAATGATCACAGTCTAATATTAAATTCATTTTGTAACTGTGAGATTGAGCCTTTTCTTTCTTACGAAAGATTGCTTCTGGGTTTATTCTTTCATGCAGAGAAACTTACAAGTAAATCTTACACTATAAAGTTCTGGTTTGTACCTCATAGAATTGTGATGACAAGGGGAATATTTTAATTATAGTATTTTGAATAACATATTCTAAATGATTACAAATTGTACACATTTGGTCAAATCTGTCCAATGCAAAAATAATCCTTGCGATATCTCAATCTACTACTGTTTTCAATTATCATCCTCCCTTACTGCTCTTTTTCCAAAAACTTAAAAAAAGAAAATACAAGGCTTTTAATATTGCCTCATCAAAAAAAACAGTAATTAAACGTAATTTGACATCTTTTCTGTTATACTGAAATGTATTTCCAAATATGTTCCTAATTGGTGATCAGGTTTTTAATCAAAACTGAGTCCCTAGCAGTACATCATCTTCATTACTATTGTTATTACTATTAATGCAATCTTATCTCCATCATGCCCTCCCAGGACTAGAGAATGATTCTTGATAATTATTTAATTTTTTGTTACTTTTGTAATTCTTTCTTTCCTGTTACATTCTCTAGTAGTAATTCCTTCATTTTCATTCTCTTACAGAAGACGTTTTGTTCAAGTCTTTTTGCCAGTGTTTGACAACTCCAATCATGGTCTTATTAGTGAAACAAAAATACACTCCCTGAAAATAAATCTTTACTGAGTTCTGAAGAGCGTCCAATTTCATAATCCTGGGATCAAGCAGCAAAACTGGTTATAAACAATGATTCTAGAATTAGATGATCTGAAATTAAAAAATGATGTCTCTCTTTTTCATTAGCCATGAGATCATGGGGGCAAGAAATAGGGCATTTCGTTTCTTAGTTTTTAAATTTCTAAATGGGGAAGAGTAAAAACGATAAAGATAAGATAAAATATGGATAAATTCATATCTGAAAAGTTCACAAAATAATGCAAAATAATGCCAGGCTCATGATAAATTTTCAATAATTAATAGCTGCTATTTCTATGGGTATTAATATTCAGAACATGTTTTAATTTATCTAAAATGTGACTTTCAACCCTTAACTTCCACTGTACTTCCGGACTACACACTTAGTAACCTGAGTAAGTCACTTCTATGCATTTCTGATTTGCTCCCCAGTTCAGCACTTTTGTTCACATAATTCCCTATACCTAGAATGTCCTCTGTCTCTGTCAGTTAAAATCATACAGGTAATACTCCAATCCTGGCACCGGAATGAACACTATAAATCTCCCTGATTACACCATAAGGAATATTTCCCAAAGACCACCAAATATATTTTATTCTAATAAAGCACTTATCTTGTTCTACTGTGAATAAGATGAGAAACTTTAAAAAAAAACACAGACTCATTGAAAACCAATTCAGAAGGGGAAAAAACCTAAATGCAGCTAACTGCAGCAATTTCAACCTCAAGCCAGTTAAAGGCAAAGCAAATTACATTTGTTTAAAAATTTTGTTTCTTCCATAGTTAAAAACAGCATTGTTGCATGCAGAAAGTTTTATCATTTTATAAAAAAATGAGAAGTTTTCTTTTCATATGAGAATTTAATGAGAAATTAAAAATCATAATATTATGATGCTTGAAAAAAATTGGACACTGGAACTCAGTTTTTAAGTTTGTTTGTTATTTAGACAAAATAATGATATGTGGCAAAATTGATATAGAGGGTGAAAGACCGAAAATTCAGGGAATCGTAAAATCATGAAAATTACACAGCAAGTTTAATGAATAAACCTTTAGCAGAAAGTAAAGTTTCTGCAGTTTTAAGAATTTTTCAAATGGGGGTTGTGACATATTTGCTAGTCCTATCTTACTCTGAAAGATGAAGGTACAAAAATACAGATATAAAGTTGATAGAATCAAGGTTATTAGATAATAAGATTTTAGTAAAAAAGAAGGTAAACAAATCTCTAAATTTTTATGTGTTCAAACACAGATTACATGGTAGACAGAGATATCATTAGTATATCTTACAGAAAAATACAGGCTTCATAATAACAGATTATTTCAAGTACTTTGATGATTTGGGGGCATTGTGTCTTTACACAAGGATACCAGATCTCTTCGGGTTGAAAATACGCTTTCTAAGGTCAAAACTCACACTAATCATCAAGTATAATTGACAAACTACCAGTGAGTCAAATTGTATATGGACATTTGTATGTGTCACTGTTTAAATTTTTTATCCTGGAAAAATATAAATCCTTACTTTTTACAATCATCGAATATAACATTATATTTCTTACACTGAAATTAAAAAATATGTTGTTTCAAAAATGAGTATTCTTTGACAGATTATGTTCAAGTTATCATATGTAATGAAGTATCTTTACTCATCATAAATATACAAGTTAAGAAAAATAATGAGACTAAGCTGGCATTATCAAAAAATGAGTAAAGCTTAATCTTTGCCCTGCATTATGCACAACCTCAGTAGTATCTATCCCGTTGGCTTAATGGACAGAAAGGAAAAATAGGAATACTGTACTTTTAAAACATGTGTCATGTGCAAGAATATAGTTACTGCAGATGCAAAGTAGTGATACATTGTGCAAGAAGAACACGTGGAGTCTGATTTTTCTCTCAAAGTAAAAGAGCGCATAATTAGTTCTACTTAAGCCCAGAATTTTAATTGCGTCCATACTCAGGCTGATGTCATTGTTCCACTTTTAACTGACTATATGGGTTGCCTTTGACACTTAATGAGTGCTTCCTTTGGACCACACACTCACCGCTTTAAATATGTTAAATAATTTAATCTCCACAATGAGCTTTTGAGGATCCTTGTCACAGTTAGGAAAAGGCGTTACAGAAAGGCTAAAGAAATTATAGAGGTCACACAGCTGGGAAGTAGCCGGATCAGTATTGGCACCATGGAACACTGTCCTCACAACTGCAGCTCTTCAGTGTACCACAGCACTTCTCTGATGCGGTGTGTACCAGGCCCTCTCTTGTAAATCAACAGTAGGCCATGAGTTCAAAGAAAGTAAATGTATACTTTGATGGAAAAAATTTTAAAAACCAAGTCCCAGGACTCTCGGAGGCTGAAGCAAGAGGATGGAAGTTTGAGCCCAGACTGGGCAACTTAATGACTTAATATGATCCTGTTCTAAAATTTTAAAAACGAAAAAAAGAAAAGCTATGGATGTCAAACGCTCCCTTCAGTGCAGGGTGTGTGTGTGTGTGTGTGT
>PVJO010000185.1:0-181520 GCA_004026905.1 Hystrix cristata
CCCTTGGAAATAGCAGGAGGAGTGGAGAGCAGGAGGAGGAAGGGGGTGCCCCACTCAGGAACCCCTCGCCCCTGCCTCCACTTAATGACACATACCCCAGGACCCGAGAAAATAGGTACCAGGCGACTGTCTGGAGGCCCTGACCGAAACATGACATGTGTGAGGTGCTGTGGCGATGAAAAGGGGGACAAGTTGCTGCCCAGCATCAAGTTGATTACAGCATGCAGGGGCTGGAGGGGGAAGTCACCAAGCAGCTGGTTTTGTCTGGAGGACAGACAGCAGGAGGAACAACTTCATGGCAGAAATGCTACCACCACCCACTCAAAGAGTGATAATAATAACTCAGGTTTATGATCAGCACAAGCCTATGAGGCATTTACCACCACACACTGTAGAGAAGCAAATACATTATTCATACTACCCCCTTACCAGTGTGGAATGGAAATGCAGTGAGCTGAAGTAACTCACCACCTCAGAAGTGGTGGGACTAGACTCTGGCTCCCAAAGAGGTCTTGCCCTGCAGCTGGTGATTTAGGGTCTAAGTGCTCTGGGAGAGATCTGGGAAGACAGGTGATGGCTTCCTTCCACTAATTAGTGCCATAAGGAAAGAAAATCGAACAATTCTTCTGAAAGCCACATAAACTGATTGTCAAAAGTTGGCTTTACTTGCCATGGGGGTCACAGTGGAGTTCATTTCCCGCACAGTGCATCCAGAGGACACACCAGGAAGCACGGGAAGTCTGGGCAAACATGCTCGAGTTCTTTCTTGGCAGGGCGGGCGGGTGGGTATCTGGTTACCCTGCCTCCCGCAGTCTCCAGGCTAGACATTCTGGCACATCCCCAGGAGTAGATCCTGGGAGTCTGCGGAGCTGTGGGCTTCTGTGCTGGAGCCAACTCCAGGTGCTTCCTGAAGAGTGGTAACCCTCCACCCCAGGCTCCCCTGGGGAGGAGGTGGATGGCAGACCAGGGAGAGGAGCCCCTAATCTCCGCAGCTTCCACAGGGAAGAGCCCAGCCGGACCCATCTTGGCTCCCTTGTCTCTTAAAGGGCAGAAGACACTGGTGACCCAGGTTCCTATTAGGCAGTACAATCTCCAGCTCCACACTTCTCTGTATTTGCTACAGGATTGGCCGCAGGAAGAGACATTTTGCATTTATTTGCTTTAAGAATGTATGACTCCTTTGCTCTTCTAAGGGCTTGAAAACTCAACTGCCCTGCAGCCAATCCAGATCGGCAGAGAGCTGGGGGCCCTGCCAAGCTGCCTATGATGCCACTCTGATAAACTGGTCACCAGCAGGTGGTAAGGCTGTCCTCCCCGGCTGCATTCCACTACACAGCAGCAGGACCAAGGTAACTCCGCCAGAGTTTTGCTCACAAATAAGTTTAGATGAAGAGCTCCCTTCATGCAGATTCCGGACACATGCTCACACACTCTTGAATTCCCAGCCCTATGTGTCACCCCATCCTGTCCTGTCATTCTGGTGCTGCTTCTGTTTCTGCGGTATCCAGGCTGGTTAGGTGTATTCTATGAAGCCTGGGTCTGCTTTCACCTTGAAGACACTATAATTATATAAGGGACTCGGCTCCTTCCTTTGTCCTGGCTGTGAGGGCTTAGAGATCAACTAGTGGCTACCTAGAGCAAGGGAATACAACGTTGAAGTATGTATTTGTCCAAATCATTTTCTATTTCTTCCCTTCCCTTTTTTACAGGATTGGATGAGAATTAAGTGTACTAGTCTCAAATACAGTGCCTGGCCCTTAATAAGCACTACATAATTTATCTGTTAAGTAAAAATAAGGTATTCAAATGGTACAGATCATAAGCTAGAGTAACCCAGAGATGGCTTTGAGCTGCAGGTGATTAAAACTGGCTTCCCAATACAAATGTCAGAGCAAACATGTTCAAGGGCCTGAGCAATTCAGATCTCTTAACCCAGGGGACCTTGGTCACCAAAACTTGCCCAGCACAGTACATGTAGGACAAGTAAAGAAACCCATTACACAAGGTACAAAGAGAACGGTAGAATCTAAGAAGAATGGGGGCAGGAGTAGGGCTCGATGTCAGAACCAAGAGTTCAGGTTTTATCTTGTAAGAAACAGGGAGCCAACTGCGGGTTCCGTGCAGCAGTGAAATCTTGCAAGAAAGTGTATCCACTGGGATCGGATGAGTAACAAGCATCCTTCACTGTGGTGGCTAAAGCAAGTCCTACAGTCAACCCCTCTGAAAGCAGGACAGGTGTATGCTTACAGAAAGGTGCAGCAAGTATCTATGGACAAAAACATAACCTACCTCGGGGACTTTTAGGACCCTTTCTAAGATTATAATCTAAGATTAAAAGCCCTGTGCTAGGATGTTTCCCCCAACCTGAAAATTGTGTTTATTATGATTTCTTTTTCTGTGGACTATGATGCTTCAGAATTTGTTTGAAATTCATATGGCTCTCTCTGCTCCCTCATGGTGTCTCCATTGGCTGATTAAAAGGAAAGTGTTCCCCTGAGAACTGGTTTTCCCCAAGCCTGAGAAACGCATATAAGGTTTCTTTTTCTGAGTTACTACTCAAGCATCTTGGTGGAGGTGAGTCTGCGTGGTTCTCCAGTTTGCCTAGTTTTATAATTTTGTAGCCTGCTGCGATTTCTGGCCTATTGATTAATGGGTCTCTCTCTCCCTCCACCACCAGCGACCTTAATCTTTTCTTAATTGCTTTAATGGCTGTTCGGCTTCCCTCTCATGCTTCCCCCACAACGTGGTTGTTGCAAAGCTTTTGTGTCTTAACTTCATTCTCCAACCGAGGACTTTGCAGGCCAAAGAAAGGTGAATTCTCTCTTTGTTTACCCTCTTTTCCTCATTTTTCTCTTTTGCTTTATTTCTTCTTCAGCTGTTTTCACATTTCTTGGCCAGCGTGGGGGCATTGTCCGAGGTAATTGAGCAAAAACAGAAAAATAAACAAAAATATAACAAAGGGCGTTCAATGTCGGGGGTCCCCCAAGTGACAGCGACACCTACTCCATCCACACACAGTCTGGGTGACGAACCTCCCACTCGTATCTTCCTCAAGGCCAGTGGCCAGGCAAGCAGCCCCTCCTCCATGCCGAAGGGGTCCTGGGTCTCTCCAGAAGCCAGGCTGGGGTGCACCGACTTTCACCTGACCTAGTTTGGGGCTTTGTCTCTCCTTAGAGGGCCTTTCTCTCTCTTTGAAGGAGCTTCCTCAAATATGCTTCATTTGTTTATTCCCTCATTGATTTATTCACCAGTGCAACAATAGAACCCACTGACCATTCACTGAAATCTCTGAAACGTGAGCCAAAATAAACCTTTGCTCCTTTTAGGTGGTTTATTCCCGGTATTTTGTTGCAGCGATGGAAAGCTAACTAGCAGCCCTGTCCCCCAAAGTCTGAAAAGATTCATATGGAGCCATGCCCTCCACACGATGCCAGCCATTGTCTTTGTACCAAGTGTGCAGTGATGTCTGGGCTCATGAGAGCATCTCAGCGTGTTCCCTGCACCAGCCATCCTGAGCCCTGGGGACAGACGTGACTTGTCTCTCATGCCACGACGAAAAAGGTGTAGAAATCTGAGGATGAGGGCTGAGCCGGACAGCCCTGTGGAGTTGGCTAGGTCAAAGGGACTCATCTGTGATCTTATGTATGCTTTGATGGACAGCACAAAGGAAAAGATCAACTACTGAACATTTATGTCAGTCAATTAAGGACGACAGAGTTTGGGTTAAGATTTTACGTCTGGAGCCTGACACGCTGAGTTCAAATTCAGCCTCTCCAAAACTGCACCTTCCCAGCTGGGTGATCTTGAGTTATTTAATCCTCATTTCTTTTCCCCAAATATCTCAATTTAATTATAAAATATTTCAGAGAAATATTTCAGAGTTGTTTATATATAAACAATCTGTCTTTTCAGGTACTCAACTATTTATCACTAGCAGTAAAGATAGAAACATTACAACATAGTCACCTCAGAATACTTTTTTGAAAAGAAGAAATGAAATGTTAACAATGAGCTAAAACGCTCACCTCACCTTCCCCTTCCTTCCTTTCCCAAGGTGACCAGTGCGTGGAGGGGGGTGATTATTTCTGCAGCACGCTTGAAAGAAATTTTATTACCTATGTAGCTGTAAATAATATATGCTGTTTTCATGCACTTAAAATTTTATATGCCATATTTTATGGATCCTTTGGAATGTTCCTTTTTCTCCACTCAAATTCCATTCCTCAATTTACTCCGTTGACATGTGAGTAACTGTCGTGTGGTAGCTGCCAAGAATGGCCAACCTTTTAGTTACCCATCTCCCAGAGCAGGGGTCAGTACACTTTCTCCATAAAGGGCCAGATAGTAAATATTTTAGGTCATAAAATCTCTTCCAATGACTATATGAGAGAAAGCAGCCATCGAGAATGAACTAATGAGTGTGGTTGTGCTCCAGTAAAAGAAAAAAAAATTGTTACATAATTTCATAATTTACAAAATATTATTCTTGAGATTTTTTTCAGAGCTCACACACTGGGCGAAAGACTGGTGGCTAGTTCCATTTTTCTCCTGTCACCAAGAGCACGGCAGAGTTCATCTGGGCACACCCCTGATCACCTGTGAATGCTTGTCCCTGGCTCACGTGGTATCCCTGGGCGTGTCCATCACTCCGGCGAGTGAATTGCTCTCCGGCATTTCGGTCCCAAGTCTGCTGCTCCAGGCTCACATTCTCACCACGGCTTGGTGCTGGCAGCTTGCTTCACCGTTCGGCCAAACAGTAGAGCGTGATGAGCGAAATCTCACTCTTGTTTTAATTTGTAATTCCCTGAGAGGTGGGGATTTTTCTAAATGCTTCCCATTCAGGTTTCCTCTACTACAAATCTGCCCATTACTATCCATTGCTCATTTTTCTACAGGGTTATCATTTTTTTATTGATTTGTAGGGGTTCTTTTTTTAAAAAATAGTTTTTTGTTGTTGTTGTTGTTTTTGTGGTGCTGGAGATTAAATCCAGGGCCATGCACATGTTAGACAAGCACTCTATCACTAAGGCATTCCCCTCGCTCCTGTAGGAGTGTTTTAGATAAACTTTTCTAAGCCCTGGTTTCCTGGGAACAGTAACAGTCCCTATATCGGTAAGTGGCTATAAAAATTAATAGAAATGAGTGTCATTCATGTATAGTTCCTGCCTCTATCCCACAGAATAAGGATCAGCAGAGCTCATGCTCCCAAAATTACTCTCTGGGAGCATGCTGTAGCTACCTGGAAGACATATTGTACTAACATAGGAAGGAAGGCAAGGTAGGAAAGGGACACCCAACCGTAAACAATGGCTGCTAATTGGCTATGCTCTGCAAAGAGCTGGATTAGTGTCACCACTGACAGGAAGGGCCAAAGAAAGGCTGCCCCCATAGGTGGAAAGGAGAAAATGAAAAAACAAAACAAAACAAAAGAAGATCTAGAGATGTAGCTCAGCAGTAGAGCACTTGCGTAGCATGCATGAGGCTCTGGGTTCAATCCCTATTACTGCAAACAAAACCAAAACAAACAAATAAACAAACAAACAAACAAACAAAGAAAACTCATAGAGTAATACTGGAGCCCGACTTGCCTGAAGGAATCAATAACTGAATGCAAGGATGCAGCATCACACTCCACACAGTATCCTGGCCTGAATCAAACCTCTCTGGGGCCGACCTGCTGCAGGCTGCTTCCTCTTGGCCTGGGGAGCCCTTGAGGGGCTGAAAAGCTTTCTTTGTGCAGATATTGCCAGCACTGAACAGCTCAAAGAGTCTTAGCCCCTCTTAGTCCACTCTTTCTCCATCCTTTCCTTGAATGGTTTCCCACTGCGAGCAGACAGTTCTAAGCAGTGCTCAGAGGCCACCTTGCAGAGACAGAGACTCCAAACTGGGCTCTTCACACACATACCTGTCCTTGGCTCATTGTCACTTCCTCCTAGAAAGAGTATCAGGCCTCCCACCCACACCCTGCCACATCTAAACAGCCTCCGTGTGCTGTTTCCATGACAACCTGAGGCGATGCTGTAGTTTCACACCTACAACACGAATCCCCCGCCACCCCTGACATTTTTACCCCTACAGCCAGGATTCTCGTCAAGACCCTCTTCTGGTCACATGGTATCCTTGCATGCTCTGCCTAGCAGACCCCCTTGCTGTCTAAGCTTCCAAGAAGTTTCCTCCTATGCTTACTCAAGACATCAATGGAGGGCCTTCTCTTTGGATGTGGACTATAAATAAATATACAGATGGTAAGTTAACGACGAAACAGAGCATAGGCAATTACAAAACCTGGTAGTCAAAGCTGGGACAGGAGCTTGAGAGACAGGACAGAAGGACTTGGACAAAGTCTTGTATTGGAAATGTGATTATGCTTCAAGTAGGAGTTCATAGGAGGCACTCTCCAAATATTTCATACACAGATTACAGCCTATTATCGGATTATCCAAGAGGCCAGCAGGCTGGCTCCCCTCTGGCCATGCTCTCATCATCAGTGCACAAGTGCCAAGGAGTAGGGGACCCAGCTGCAGATGGAGAGGAAGGACCTGTCCACTCCCACCGTGCAGCCTCCTGGTGCCATCTCCCATTCCACTCACTACCTCGTTCTGCAGGTCCACCCCATGCCTCACCCAGATGGCTCCTCCAACACAGGCTGGCCTTGCTTGGAGCTCACCCTCAGTGCCAGCCCGGGATTCTGCTCTGTGTGTCACCAACGAAGCACCCCCCAGTACCCCTGTGAAATGAACAACTTTCTGCAAAGGGAGGAGACTGCAGAAGCAGAGAGGATGAACCCCACCATCTGCTTTCTTAGATCTTTGGAAAGGAATCATATTTTGTTGATCTGGAAAGAGAGGGTCCTGCCTGGGAGGGGACCCCAAGGTCCAAGAAAAAGATAGTTGATGTCTTTTGGGTTCTGCTTCTGAGAGATGGGAGCTGGTCCATTCTTCGATGCTTCCTGAAGGGTTAGAAGTCTCTAGATGATTTCTCTGTGACCATCAGAGGCTGCAAGGATGGGGCAAGGGCTGTGAGGCTCACTTAATGGTCCCCACGGATCCTGACCCGACATAGTCCATCAACACCATCATCTCTCACCCCTGTCTTTGCTCTCTCCTTGTTGACTGGGTAGCCCGAGAGCAACTCATGTGTCGAGTCTTCTATATAAACTTGTATGTGCTGCAACCAGAGGAAAAATTCTCCACAGGCCTCCTCGCATGTATCTACTGATCAAAAAACCTTTTTTTTTTTTTTTTTTTTTTCCCATCATAGACTCTAAAATACAAGCCAGGGCCACTCTGCCCCAATATGGCATCCCCCTTCGGAGATGGAACAGGACAGGGCATATGGTGATGAGATCCTCATGTGGGCTTCTCTTTGAGCCTGAGCCTCTTAATTGGGAATTCTATGACAAGTCGCACAGGGCAGACTAGTTCCCCTGGAGTGCCCCCTCCCCGCCCCCCGCCGACCTGCCAGTTCCTTTAAAGGAGAGGCAGTGGAAGGGAACTATAATTTTATGAGGCAAATTCCCTCTCCTTTTCTAGAGGGGAGCAGAGCTTTCAAAGCTAATTCAACCTGCACGGTGCCACTGCATTCTAGCCTCCCCCACCCCACAAGGTCGCTAGGAGAGTGTCCTCTAACCCTGTTCACTTTGGGCCTGATCCACCTTGACTCTGGCTGATGCCTGTCTTCCTAACCACGCATCATGTGGAACCCTCTTGTGTTTCCTGCAGGCTCCTGCCTTCCGGCCACCTGGCTGTGGAGATTACCCTCCACACGTGGAGCTGGAAGGACACTGAGGCCCTGTGAAGACACAGACTTATCAATCCCTAACCCAAGAACTTCCTAAATTTAAGATGGCAAATTCAGAGATTAGGTAGCTTGGACACTCCCAGGTGGTAGGATCTCTTTATCCCTCCCTTGCCCCTCTGCTGTGTGAGTGGAACCCAGCACTTTTGAAGTGACTTTGAGCTGCTTGGCGCCCCAGCTTTCTTTGGACCTATATACTTGGTCACTCCATCTGCAGGGCTGCTACTCCCAAGGCCCTGGGTGAGCCACCATCACTTTCTGCCACTTTCTCATTTTCCAAATGTGTGGCTTTCCTTAGCCCAGCTGCTTCTAAGTCTGAAAAGGTAGTGTTTTCTTTTAAAAATCCTTAAGTCAACAGACACATAAGTAATTGCATCCTGGCAAGATTATATGAGGCGAGTTAAAGAAGCAGTCAGGGGTATGATGATGCAGGATAACCCCAGAAGTAAACACCAAATGAAAGATTCTCATTTCTTCTCTCAGTCCTTTCTGATAGCCCTCATCAACCCCTTCTGCCCTGGACTCAGCCCCCCAGTTCTCCAGTCCCAGCACACACACAGCAGGCCAGAGGCAATGACTCCGCTCCTCACCTGGACCCCTCCCCTTCCCTGCATTCCCAGAAGTCTGCCGCACATCCGGGGAAGGGACTGATCCCACAGCTCTCAGGTGAACTGGGGAGGAGCCCCAGGGAGATTAGGCAGCATCTCCTGCCAATGCCACAATTAAGACTTGGGCAGGAAGTTCTGGATTATAGACCAGTCAAGCCCTGAAGAACTTTGGGAAATAGGAGTGTGACAAATTCCACACAACAGAGTATCTGGCCTGCTAGTGAGTGGGACCCTGTGCCTTAGCCTTCAGGCAGTGTCCCAGATGGCCACAAGCAGGCATAGCCCCAGAAAAAAATGACTTGGCTACCAGGATTAGCCAAAGCCAGGGTGGACACTTAAGTATTTTGACACCAGAGTAGAGCTATGAGAGAGGGCGCAGAAACTGCAATTTCAAATGAGAATTAAATTGCTGCAGGTGTAGGATTATTTTCCATTTAGGAGAAAATGTCCCTGCCATTTGTATTTTGTATATTAAAAAATAGTTAACAATTCAGCTCTAGAAAACCAGTTTCCTATTATTGCCTCAGAATTTCTGAGGATTTTGGTGACATGACAGTAAGTAGTAAGTACCTATCGATTAGGGTTGCCAATTTAGCAAATAAAAATACAAGATGCCCAGTCAAATTGGATTTCAGATAAGCAACAACTAATTTTTAGTATAAATATGTATTACATTAAGGAAAATTATTCATTCTTTATGTGAAATTCAAATTTAACAGATCATCCTCTACTCCATCTGATAGTTCCCACCAGTGCATGAGGAAGTGCAGAGGAGCAGCCGCTACAGGCCTGTCATTCCCTCCCGGGCCGGGGCTGAGCACGTGCTCCGCTCCTGGCACTGCGTTCAGGGCTAATGCATCCAGGGGACCCGCAGTCCCCTGGGGAGGCAGAGGAGCAAAATGACCATCCAAATAGAAGGCGGCATATGTCGCAAGCAGGAGCGTTCATGTCCAGGGAAATCAGAGCGAGAATGACATTGCACATGAGTAAAGTGACAGAGGTCGCCACGGATTCAAGGGTAGCAGCTCTACCTGCATGTCGGGGGCAGAACAGGAGGGTCCCACAAAGCCCTATCGGCCAGTCCTGTCATGGTGCTTCCCTCTTTACACCTCCCTCTCCGTCAAGATCCCATTCGTGCAAACTGATATTTATTGAGGGCCTATTATGTACCAGACACGGAACCACTACGGGAAAGACAAAGATCATCAGGACATGGCCTCCAGCCTTGAGGATGACAGTCTGGCAAGGGAGGCAAGACATGATCCCAGTCATAGTGACCCAAGGGTCGCTCTAGATGTGGGGGTGAAGCCATGAAGCAACACCGGAGGGGTGTGACGCAGGAACATCTGTGAGCGCCACATCGCGCAATTTCATTTGGGGACCAAAGTCCTCGGTGATGTGTTGAGTGACCCTGATCAAGTCACCAAACCTCTCTGAGTCTCATTCTCTTCACCCAAACAGAAGTGACATTAATAACAGTACTTGTCTCACAGGCTTATTCTGAAAAGCTAATAGAACAGCCGGCACTTGGTAAACTATAGAGTGTCACACGAATGTGAATTATCATTCACTATAAAAATGATTACTGTTTGGCAGTTCCTCAAAAAGTTAAACATACAATTACCATATGATCAAGTCATTTCATTCCTAGGTGTATCCCCCAAAGAACTGAAAACAGGTTTTCCACAGATCCTTTGCACTCATGTTCACAGCAGCAGTATTCACAATAGCCAAAAGGTGGAAGCCACCCAAATGTCCACCAGAGATGAGTGGATAAATATCAGGTAGCTGCATGCCATGCAATGGTATTCAGCCTTCGGTTGGAGTGGGATTCTGATACATGCTATGACATGGATGAGCCTTGAAGACATTATGCTTGGTGAAATACGGCAAATGCAAAATATGCCTCATGGTCATTCCGAGTCCTTTCCATGGACCCAGAGCACACACCCTGAGATCTTCCCTTCCGCCTCAGCTGAGGCTGCCCTTGTACCCAGGCATTCCTGGGCCAGAAAACAGAGGTAGCATCAGTTCTTTAAGGGGAAAGTTCCAGGGTTTTCCAGCCTCACCGCCACATAAGAAACCCAATTTTCCTTGAATTCAGACTCATTTTCTGAAAAATTCTTCACTTAACACAAGTAGCTTTTCTTCTTCCTCTGTTGTGACTTTCAAGCCCTTTAACCTTGCCCTCAGAAAAGGGTTTGGCATCAAGCATTTGATACTTTTTGTGAATTTAAACTTTAGCATTCCTTTCTCCAGGAGTGTCTGCATTTCAGCCAGTTCTCCTGTTCAAAGCTTTTGGCCATCAGGAAGCAGGCTGAGGAGGATTTTAGAGTCAGGGTGGTCTTTCTGGCTCTCCTGCAGTCACCCCTTCTTCAGCCCGTGAGACACTCCTGATGAAGGGGTCGCCACACCCTACCCCGGCAGACTGTCACCTCTTGCATAAGTTAATATCAGGCATTGGCTAAACAATAGGGTTTTCTTTTAATAATAAAACATCTTAACAGCAAATAGAAATTTCTCTATAAATAGAGATCAAGTGAGATGACAGTGGATTAACATTTTAATTAAACATCGCAATTTCAATCATTTTTATCATTATAGAAATATACAACATTTTGACATATTTCAGGTATAATTTGATGGTTCCAGTCTGATGGCAAATTGAAATAATTTTTCAGGTGATTTTGTAAGCTTTCAGTGGCAGCAAGAGATGGTATTCAGCAGTCAAAGTTACAGATTCTAGACAGTCCCATTCAAAATAGTCATTCTGAAGGCTTCCTCCATGGTTAGGTTTAAAAATTATCTCCCCAGAAGACATACACTATGATAGATTAACTTGATGTTTTATGATTCACAAAACTCGCACCAAAAGGTAGTTTGTTTTCCCTGGTAGACTGTCATACTATGTATTCTTTGGTTGAAAGGCACTGTAAGGAGGACCCACTAGCAAAGACTGGTTTACTGAGCATGGAGGACGTGATTTATAACGTCACACTACTGTTGATCCTCACAGGGCATCGTGCAAAGGACATACATCTGTCCCCACCGGTGAGGAGAAGACTGGGACTCAGAGCCGATGAGCAACTCTCCAAGAGGCACAAAACTGCAGAGTGGAGAACCAGGATGGGAACCCACAATGTCAAGTTTTTTGACTGCCTTTCCTCCCCGAAGGAAGCCAGGCCACAGCCTTTGCTAAAAGGAGACTCAATGATTATTTGCTGATTTGTTACCTTTTCCTCATATTCTAGACCAAAGAAGATCCTGCACTAATGGATTGCACAAAGCTGGATAAACTAACCTTAATGAGACAGGTTTTTTTGTTGTATTTCCTTTGAACTAATTCCTTCATTACAAAACCTTTGCCATCACCATCATCATCATTATCATCAAAACATGGATAAATATTTTTCAAGAAAATGATAAATATTTCAATAGATCATACATTCTTCTTTTTTTTTTACACTAAACAATGCTAATCTTTAAAATCTAGTTTAGGCTAAATAAATTTTTGGTTCCATCATCTTTATCATTTTCCATGTAGGGTACTGAACCACTTGCCTTAGAGTCTCTGGAGAAAACTATATAACTTTTCCAGCAAAGTTATGCCATTTCCATCTCCATGGATCTGCCCCCTGCCTACTACAGCCGCATAAGCTACAATTTGCAGAAACTGAAAACTTCGTGGTGAAGTAATACACCCACCCAAACAGAGTAAATCAATGAAACACGTTGACCGAAGTTCAACTTAATGGTAGTTAAGTTTTGAAAACTTTGGAACATGTCAGACGAACTAAAATCACTCTGACAAAAATAGTATATATTCTGAATCCTTTGTACTCTAACTATATTAACTACTGTTGCCGAGAAATATTTAGCTATACCATGATATTTTAGAATGATAAAATTCTGTGGGGCTGTATAATGTTTCTTAACAAAGATCAATGATGATTCCTTGACCAAAAATGATGATGATTTTAGTAGATGTTTTATCTCTCCCAGATTAAAAAAAAATTCCCTGGAGGGTATGACAGTCCCTTTTTATTTTAGAACTCCCGACAGGGCTTAGCCTAGTGCCACTCCTGTAATAATTTTCTCAATAAATGTCTGTTGAATGAATATCCATATTTAATAAATTGTACAAAGATTTGCTTGTGATTCTGAACTGAAAAATAATAACTAGAAAAGTAAACCCCAGACACAACATCGTGATCATAACTATCACGTGAAAATAATGAATTGTATACTTTAAAATGGCTAATTTTACACTATGGAAATTTTGCTTTGATTAAAAAATAATCTACAGAGACTAGGGAACAGCAACCTCTGATTAAAATTCAACATGGTCTATTCTTATGTTTTCACATCAACTATAAAGCACAAAAGATTTTTTATGAGTAGGGAGGGTTTTTTTTTAAATTGTTGCTAAATAGTTAAAATTGAAAAGTTGGAACAGAGTCTCCAGAATCCGTGATGCAACAGCCTGAGAGATTTAAAGTCCTCACGGCTCAGTGAGAAACATTTACAGGGCTTTTCAGGCTCCTGGTCCCAGTCCCCCCAGCCCCGCAGGGAAGGAAAGAAAGAAGCCTCAGAGTTTCTTCCTCCATCCAGAAATGTCCTAAGAGCCAGAAGAGCCTCTCAGGATGCTGGGTCCCTACACTCCCATCTAGTCACGCACTTTAACCCCAGTTCCCAATTCAAGGTGGCATTTATAAGGCCCTCAAACTTATAAATAATTTCCAAAACCAGGCTGTCCTCTTTTTATGATGACGTAATGACAAGCTTTTTTTTTTTTTTTTTAAGCAGTAAAGAAAAAGGCTCTTCATTCAGTAGGGTTAAAAATATAAGTGTAACTTCCTCCAGTTTTGAGAACAATATTTTCTGGTTATTGACAACCTCCTTTTTCTTTTCTATTAAATGGCTGTCTATGGCGGCAAACGTTTCAGTGCACACAAACAGCCTGAGGACATTGTGCAAGGTTTTCAAGCTATATTTTTCATTGTAAAAGGCCAGTGATTACACACTTGTTCTCAAAAAGTTAACACATTCTGAGGAAGCTGCAGTTCGGACTCTTGTCTGGATCAAATTTTCCTGTCTGCTTTCTGATAAAGCACAATGTAACAGCCAGGGAGCCTGCCTCCCTCCTCTGTTTTACTTGCTCATTAGGTCTTTAAAAGAAAATGCAAATCCTCATCTCTTCATTAACCAATCTTAGAAAATAACTCAGATGTTCCTAATTTCTCGTCTGATTTATCAGACCGGTCTCTGATAACTTTTGAAAGAGGTCTATTCAGCATTCTCAAGGACAAAGGACACTTTATGGAAATAAATAAAAAGAAGCCCTGACATAAACACAAGAGGAGAAAACACGGAGAAGTTTGGTAAATGTTGCTTGCTTGCTTGAGAATTATTTCAAGTTCTGTCCAGACCGACAGTCACATCACACAGAAAATGTTTTATTCAGAGACTTCTCTGATGTAATCTGTGAAAATAACGAAAGGACTCTCAGTTTCACTCTCCATTACAGAAGCCTGGCAGACTAAGGGAAACCAACAACCCTGTGCAAGCTTTCCTTCAAAAGAAAACAAGAACGGGGCCAAGATTTAGTCTGAATAAACCAAAACATGGTCATTCTTAACTGTGGGAAATCTTCTCACCATGTGATTATATCTATACCCATATCTATATCTATGTATGTCTTTAAACTCCTGGAAAATTAAGTCTTTTATTCACACACCAACACTAACTAAATCCTAGGGTCTTCGCAGAATGTCTCCCCATGATTAGGTGGTTTTAAAAAGACTCCTACTTACCAAAATCATTAGGACACTGTTTCCTTTTCTCAGAGGGGGGCTGGAGGAAGGGCAGGACAGGACAGAAAAGAAGGCAGGTGAGTTCTTCTGTAAATAGTGACCCGATCTTATGAATAAACAAGGGCTTTCCTTCAGGATGTCTGCTATCAAACGCACCTCCAACTCTTAATGTTTCTTACCAGAAACAGAAAAAAATGAGTGTCACAGAGTTGATGAACTGTGGATCCTGTCGAAATAAACGCACACCTTTCTGTGCCTGCCCAACACCCAGCAGTGTTAGGGTGGCTGTCGAGGGAATGGCTTTCTGACCACGACCCAGACACATTCTCAACCATATGACTGAGATCCGGGTACCTGCCTCACCAACTTCCCCTCCAGACAGATCTCAGAGAGACAACCCCAAACGCCCCAGAATTCCACCATCCAGCCCAATCTTTTTTTTCTCAGACTTATGGGTATCCCAGGTGGGAAGGGGGCAGGGAGGAGCTCTTCCCAACCAAGACAAACTACAGCTCACAGCAACAAAGCACAGGGGGTAGATCTGCATGTTGGGTGGGTGGGGGGTCAGTTTGCTTTTCTCAGAAGAACAAATTGAAAGATAAGCAGTCCAGGTTTCCTAACTACATAGTCTAGTTCTGAGGAGGGCATTGTCACCCAGGAAGGGAAATGTTGGAGAAGCTCCTGGTTGGAAACGCAGGCATCAGGATCTTCTGAGAGGGCACAAGGACGCCCTCTTTAAAAGGGAGGCTACAGGCATTCATGTATTAACATTCCCTGCAGTGCCCAGGAAGATCCAAAGGTGCCTCGTGTGGGAGACCCCTGTCCTCTCCACCTGGCCGAAGGGCGCTGGTCCTCTGGGATGAGGATGGAGACAGAAGAGGGAACTCAAATGCAGGATGGGGACGTTGGAAGGACAGGGAAAGGGCCTAGTGCACCAGGCTCTTTCCCTGCTGGAGGCTGCTTAGCATTCTCTTCCACCTGGCTCCCGGCAGGGAGTCCTGGCCCTCCTTTGGGGGCCTGTTGACTAATGAAACAGTGAAGCATAGGTCAGCCATCAGGCAAATAATAAACATATTTGCGTGGCACGCCTGTTAAGCCTGTTTAATGGGTCGCCCCTACATGTAAACCGGCTTCCTACCCCAGCACCCTTCACTCCACCTGTATCAACAACAATGCCTACGCACAATTATCTTACCTTAATGAACTTAATCTTTAATTTCCCAGCTTGGCCCTGGTCCTCAGCCTCCTAACAAAGGAAGTGGAACTGTTTGAGTCCCCGTGAGCCGCCTTCCTCCAACAGCTAGGGAAACTTTAGCCACGACAAGGATTTTTGCCCCTTGTGGAACTGTCAAAAGCAATAAATATTTTTCTTTTTATTCCATCATTAGACCCTCCTAAGAATGCCTCCCCATTGTCCACTGTAATTCCCAGAGCTCTCTGGGCAGGGGCGTTATTGTGGAAAATGAATCCTGAAGTGTTAACAATCCTGCCAAAGCGGCTACACTCCCCCCCCATCGAGGGCGTGACCGTTAGGAATGTGTCGCCTCACCATAGCCTGCTCAGCGAAAAGAGCACTTGTGTTTTTTAACACTGGTCTTTGAGAAGGATGCTCAAGTTAAAGCATTGTGGCCACTGTAAATAGATGCACTCAGCAGAATAGAGCTTCTTCATTCCTAATTAGGGAAGTAACTCTAGAAAGACAGAATGTCACTTGCGAGGCTGTGCATATTGTTGAGTTTGGGCTCTCCTCCACAATGTGAGGTAATTGGAGTTGTACCTTTTAGAAAGCTGCTAATTTCACATAGGAAGTGCTAACAAGACCTTTCTGGGCCATGTTTTCCTTCTTCCTTTTCAGGGAAGTTACAGACCTTCAGTAGCGGGAATGGCTGAGCCCTGGCCTGGCGGAGGAAACAGCAGTAATGAACCACTTCAGCCCACAGTTAGAAAAAGGAGGCCTCATTTTGGAGTCCTGAGAATACTAGGCACAACAAAAGGTTCTGTTTAAGCTTGTTATCCAGGACATTCTTACAGGCTACACAGCTCTCCCTGCAATGACCCTCTTCAAACAAGTGCATCAAGTTTGAGCAAATAGAAACACGCAACTTTCAAGGCTCGGAGTTATAGTTTTCTTTACAAAGCCATTTATATAATGTAAGCTGCAATTAGCATGGGACAGAGCAAGGAGATTTAGGCTGGGAAGTTCTTTTAACAAAAGATAGAAATTAGTGGAATAAGTAACAGTTAAATATCGGCTTCAGATAACTAGTTGAAAAGACCTTTTAAATCATTTACTAATAAAAAAAAATGATTTTGCCTCAGACCTTGTTCCAACCGAAGTGTGGTCTTTTAAATCACCGAACTGATTAATCTTACTAATTTTAAATTATCCAGCAAGAATGGATCGGAGCAAAGAAAAAAAAAAATCCACACACCCCCAAGTGAAAAGCGCTACAGCTTTTAAGCCTGACAATTTCATCAAAATGTCCATAGGAATTACATAAAAAATTCAAACCGTAATGAAATAAATTGCTACTTACATTATGAAAAGTCTGCAAAAGCTTTTTATAGACTTGAAATGCAGAAGTTATATAAACTGCACAGTAAAAAAAATTAGAAATTGACCTTTACAGATCAAGGGCTAAAATTAACAGTCTTCAGGGGAAAAAAAAATTCCCAGTTCACAATGGCTTTTAATGCCATTTTTTCCCCCTACACTCATTTATCTAATAACCATGGCAAGGTTAGGATAAACAATGAACAGTATGTTTTCACATTTTCCACCTTTTGTGTCCTCCATATGAATTTCTAAAACACTTAAGAGAATAGATACATAAACCTGTGACCTTCAAATGAGCTTTTTGATACTCTCAACATTTTGAATAAAAAGATCAGAAAATGGAACCACTTTTACACAGTAATGAATTCCATTCTGTTGGGTAAACAAAGCTAAATTTTAAAACAGAGACCTGACATTTGTATAGCTCAAGAAGCCATTCTGTTCTTTTGGGGGTGGGCAGAGGAGGGAGGGGACGCTGTCAGTACTTTACGGTGCGCGAAATAATGACCAAATCTACAATTCACATAAAAAGGAGACAGACGCATTTGGCGTATTCAAGAGAAAGCCACCGTTTCCAAGACGAGAACGACAAAAATGCCCAATTTTTTTTTTTATGACAATTTCCCCCCACCTCCTGAACAATTGATCCACCTCACAAAAAAAAGGGGGGGGAAGGTTGATGGAGGAGGCCCAGGCCGCCATTATGGATCTAACGCTTATTGACGGGAGCTACAAGGGCCTCCAAAAGTTACTCCAATTTCCGTCGGGCTTTTGTGCATCGTTGTCCCGTCTGAAAGGCTCAGTTAGGTATTGTTGCAAAAAAAGTCTGCATCCACATTTGTTCCCCTCTAATTCATACTCGGCATTGTGAAGTTTTGCTATTCAGGGACTGATTGGACAACAGCCCTGACAATGGCCAAGCGATTAGTCTCTCAGCATGGGCTGGGGCTGTGGGTATAAACCTAGGGATGGGGCTGGAATTCACTGGGGCATTCAGCTTCCTCTCGGGGCCTTCCTGAGAGGCCGAGCCTCCTTTGCTGCAGGTAATGCATTCCTTCAGAGCCGGGAAACCGAATCCTTGTAATTAGCGTGTCCGGGACGGGGCAGCCCCCCGCCTCCCGCGCGCACGTCGGCCCTCGGGGCCCCGAAGCTTTCTAAGGAGCTCAGCCCCTGAAACGCTCCGGCCTCGTCGAATTGAAAACTTTCTCGGGCGACTCGGTGGGCCTGAAAATCAGCACGCAGGGGAGGGGAGCCGGGAGAGCGGCGATCGCCCGCTTAACCCTTGGCTCGCCGCGCCGGGCTGCGCCCTCCGCGCGCCTTAGGGGAGGTCGTGGGCGCGCCGCTCCGGAGCGCGCGGTGAGGTGTACAGATGTCAGTCTGGTGCTTTCCACGTCAGGAACTTGAATTCATTTACATTTATTTTCCTGTTGTTTTATATAATTTTATGACAATGTGCTGCATAGTATAATTTCAATCTTTAATGTACAACTAATTCTCTACCATTAATTTGTCAACATGATTACTGGATACGCCACCCGGAAAAGCGGGCTGATTTGAAATATGGATAAGACATTCCTGTGTTCTCTCCTGGAGGTTTACACAGGAAATGACAAGGATATACAGCAGGGTTTTTCTTGGACTGCCTATGATCTCCCGAAAACTGCAATTTCAAGGTGATTCCAACTTACACGCAGAAATTCCAGACCGCAGTTGGGAAAGATACACACACACACACACACACACACACACACACACACGCGCGCGCGCGACCCCCTTCTAAAGGAAATTAATTAGGCAGCGCTGGGTCCTCGCAGTGGCGGCCGGAAATGAGCCGGGCCCACCCCAGGGCAGAGGGGCCCCCGAGATGGGCTGCGGCGGCCCTCGCGGGGTGGTCGGGGTGCGGCCGGGCACCTGAGTCGAGAGCCCGTAGGAAGCAAGCGGGCAGCATCCCGGGCGCCTGCCAGCTCCGACAGCGCTGGGAAAGAGAAAAGCAAAGGGCAGTACCTTGTGGGGAAAGCGTTTCTGGGCTCCTCTGACTTCGCGCCCCCCTCCCTGCCCCCCGCAGCCTCTCTTTTGAGCTGGCTGTCAGAGCCCAGCCCGGAAAATCTGGTCCTTCCTCGTAGGCTCGGGGAGGATGGACACCATGCAGCCACCAGCCAAATGATAACACCCAAACGCCTGCACCATTACAATTAAAAAGCAGCAGCACCCTAAACCTTATTAAACATTCAAATAGAAAAATTAAGATATTCGGGGCAAAAGAAGTGTTTAGACAAAGGCTGTCTGCTTCAATTTCCCTGTTAAGCGGGGAGCTGGCTGCTCCGAGAGAGAGTGACGGTGGATTCCATAAATTAACTGAAAATCCCTCTTCTCCCGAGCCCAAGTTATCTCTCCGTTGCCTGCAGCTCTGATTTAGAATGGGAGCCGGCTTGTTTACCGGTTTAATTAATGCTCCTTTTCGAGCAGGGAGGAGGGAAAGGAAATGAAGTGACTCCGCGATAAACAGGTGTAGCGGGGCCTGTGGCGGCGCTCACGGGGCCAGTGGCAGCCTCATATCAGGCTCGCTGGGCCTGACCCCGCCGGCGAAAAAGGTAGATGGCCCAGCTGGAAACGCAGTAGGTGAGCATTATTTTAACGCCAGCCCGTGATTGGAATGGCTTAAAGGGACAATCAGCGCTTGGGTTGTTTCTTCTCCCTCCGGACTGCATTCTGATTCTTTCCTGTTGCTGAACGGAGAAGAAACAGACTCTGACGATATAGGTCACATCCCTTTTTTCTTTTCTTCAGCCTTCACCTCCAAATGTGGGGGAAGAGCGACTTAAAGAGGAAACCGGGTTCTCGGAGGCAAGCTGGGGACCAGCTTTCTGCGGTGCAAAAAGTCCCGGGGCATTCTCTCCTTATTTACTTAGTTCAGCTTTTAATTCCAGGAGCCTAATATCTGGGATTGGACTGTCCGCAGCCTACGTGTTTCTGTGACCTTACAGATAACAGGGAAGCTTGGATGGAAAATGAAATTCAAGCGCCAACTAATTTTAAAAACATAACTAAAAACTCATTCCCAAGGGGAGAAATGGCCGTTTCTGTAAGCACAGGCTGAACATGTTTTTTAAATTAGTAACTAGCCCTGGTATTTGCTAAATATTGGCTGTATGGGGGGGGCTTAGTCATTAAAAACAGCCGGTGCCCAAGGTGAGAATACATGTTTCATGACTTCGAGTGACCTGCCTGCTCTGCATGCTGCCTTTCTGCTGGCCAGCGTCCTCCCTCCAGCAGCACAAGCAAAGCTGGAAGCTGGCTGCATCAGTCATACTGGCCTATGGAAAAAGAAGCATATTTTCTTTTTTACCAGCCATTTATTGAACACGTACTTGATGCCCACACATGTGTTATGCCTAATTCTGACAGCTTCCCTCCAAGATGATTGTGCCCAACTATCTTTTTGTGCAGTTTAGAGAGTTTTAGTGATTTGCCTGAGACCATGAAACTAATCAAGTGCTTGAGGGGGTTCCTCTGACATAGGGCCTTCTCCTTTCCTCCACAGGGTGCAGTGGTCCTGGATCTCCACAGTCCTATGGAGAAGGGGATTCCATTCTAGACAAAGACTTATGGTGCCCTTAGATGTCCGGTTGCCCTCTGGAGAGTTTTGCAGCAAGTTCTGGCTCAAGTCTCTGGAGACCCAGAACACACATAAGCATGAAGTACTTTGCAGAACACAGAGATTCCTTTCAGGAAAGAGTTCTAGACTGGGAACTAGAATCTTTGAGTTTCATTGCTAGTGTCACAGGCTAGGAATGTGTGCCCTAGAGTCACCTGCTATGACTGAGTGAAAGTTTCCTCATCTGGGATTGCACAGCGTGGGATGGAGCCAAAATAAGCAGAACTGATTCAAACATGTTGATCTGTATTTGAACATGATACTGCAGAAGGCTCTTCAAATATGCAGTCTTATTACTGATTTCCCAGAAGTATGAGGTCCTGATGTAAGACTACATATGCATGTGTTTTTTTTTTAACTTTAGAAAAGTTTTTTTTATTTTAAAATAGTTATTTGCTAGCGTTACCTTAGTGATGGTACCATTTCTTAAGCCCATAGGAGTGTAAATATAGAAACAAAAAATAAGTCATCCCCAATTTACAAGTACTTTGTATTTTAGAAGTTTATTTCAGTGGGTTGTTGGAAATTTGGAATCCATTTTCCTCAGGAAACAGTTTATCGAGTGACTTTTGGGCTTTTATTATAGCTCAAGGATATATTTTACTCACATTGAAAAAAGGCTGTTGTCACCTTGAGAGATATTAGTGTACAACTAAATATAAAACAACTGTATTGAAGAAGACATTATTTTTATTTACTCTAAATATTAATGCTTGCAGAAAAGCAAGTTTACTAAGAGGTGAATGGTATTTGAAAGGATGCTCATAATACAGGGTTACAAGCATCCGTGGTTGATTACCCTATTTATAAGCTCTTAATCTAACATTGAAATCAGTGATTTTTTTACCTTGCTACGGAATGTGTAAGCTATTGCTTTTATTTTGAAAGGAGTGAATTACTATATAATGAGATTTTGCTTATTATTAAAGACAAGAGTCTTTAGCTCCCAGTTTCTAAACATGAAAATCCTGGCCACATTAACAGTGGTGCTAAAAGTTCTAATGGATTTTGATGGAATAAACCATTAGTTGTAGTAACAAAAATTATAATTCTGGCCAGTGTCACTTGCCATATGCCAGACAGGGCTGAGTACTTGAAGTAACCAATCAGACCTCACCATGACTCCATTAGATAGGTACTGTCATGGCCATACCCATTACACAGATGAGAAAATGGAGACGTCAGGCAATTGGGTCACATCATTCACCAATAGCAGAACTATCACCTGAACCTAGGCAACCTGGCACAGGAGTTCATGTACTTGGTCACTGAGTTACATGTGGCTTCCCAGGAGACCTCTCCAACCCACATTTTAAAGATGCTGAAAGTAAAGGTCCCAAAGGTTAAATGATGTGCCCGTCATCACAGATCAGGTTCATGACAGAGCTAAAATGTAGCATTTAGATCTCTCCTTATGCACAGCAGTGGTCCAATTTATAAACATGACTGCTGCACACTTCCCGTGGCCTTCAGCCCCTCTGGAGAAGTACCGCCTGGGTTGATACTCTGGCTCTATCATCCAGGCAAGCTCCTTAACTTTTCTGAGCCTAAATAGTAGTGCCAACCTCACTGTTCGGCAGATGAAATGAAATAATGTGTGGGAGTATTTAGCCCCGGTCCTGACATATAGAGTAAGAGCTAAATAAATCCACCTCACATTCAAGACAAAGGATCCAGGAAGAGAGGCAGAAACTGTGGGCAAGTCCTGATGTAGATGTGGCTGTCACTGCTCAGTGAATCGGCCTACACTAAGCTGAAGCAAGAGCCAAAGACAGGACAGGAGGACAGGGCTGCAGCTTGATCAGGGAGAAGACAGAGCCCCAGCTGTGGAGGACTCTGAGGCCAGCCTCCTCGGCCATTAACGGATCTTCTGGAGTGAGTCCTTCTCTATAAGTCCTTCTCCTCTGGCCTGCGGGACAGAGGGGAGGCGTGACTGCGGATGGGAGGCAGAGCAAAGCAGGCTGGGGAGGCCAGAATGGGAGAAAGGGCTGCCTAAGCAGTCACCCTGTTCCTCATGGTGGCGGTCCCTAGAGACTTCGGCCATGATTGTTTCAGCCCTCTAGGGAGCAGGAGAGGGTGTCAGAAGACTGTGAGTGCTGAGAAGGAGCCACAAAATGCCTGGCTGACAGGAGGTTGTCAAAAGAAAAGCGACCCCTGGAGAGGTCTGTATGTGTCATCTGGACATTGCAGGTGAGTGTCCAGAATGCCAGGGAAGGGAGAGGAGCTGAGAGGGCCCATTATATAGGAATTCACGGGACCATGGTAATAGTGAGGCGGCAGCTTGTCAGGGCTTATTCCAGGTCCTGGAGCTGTTACTGTCCTTGGGCAATGGGGATATTGCCACACAGAAAATGGTGACAGACTTATGGGTTCAGGAATTTGTTTGGAAGCCTCCAGCAAAGGTCATGGAGGAAGATGCTCTCATCCCAAGTGTGGATTTCCTGCCTGGCTAGCTCTGTCCCCCCCTGTAGGATCTGAGGCACCTGAGGTCCTGCCTGTGTTTTGGTCTCCAGTGATGGAATAAAGCTCCTAGGTATATTTGGGGGTGGAGGGTGAAGTGGGGGTTATTACCTGCCTGTGATTTTTCCCTCTTTAGTTTAGGTTTTCAGTTAAGGGATCTTAAAATGAGACGCAAACCATCCCATTTGATTTTGGAAAAATATCTGAGGAAGTGGGAAAAATATCTGGTCTCTATACCTGTCGCCCCACTTCCCGAAGGCGTGACAACAGTTATATGTACTACAAGGACTTATTGTTGAGCACTCAAAAAGGTAGACTGTGAGTAAGAATGTATTTCCTGCCACCTAAACTCCTGGGAGGGTAGGAAAGGACCTCTGTCCATGTCAAGCCCCCCATGGACCTTTGTCCTCTGTCTCTCTGTCATTAAAATCATCCGATTGTGCAGCTGGGGTATGCAGGGATAAAGTATTTGATGCAAATGTGAATCATACATGTTATATAAGTCTAAGGGACTGTTCTCTTGTCCACTGAGGGAGCGGGGAATATTAAGTGAGAAGTTATTCAAATTTCAAACATATAAAAGTAGAAGAAAAGTCAATATTGTTTCACTCTTCCCTACTTACTTCCCAAGACCATACTTATTTGCTTATATTGAAGCAAATCCCAGATATATCTTTTTTTTCTGGCAGTACTGGAGATGGAACCCAGAAGACTTCTACCACTAAATTATATCCTCACACCTTTTAATTTTATTTTGAGAGAAGGAATAAGGGATAAAAAAGGAAATGGGATGTATTATGTACATGTACTAACTCTACACAAGGAATGTAAACATTATATGCTGCAAACACACACATACACAAAAGGAAGGAGACCAAAGGATGGATGGAGGGCAGAGGAGGGAGAGGAAAGGGGGTGAAAAAAGGAATTAAGATACATTATGTACCTGTATCAACCTCCTACAAGGAATGGAAACATTATGTACTATATACATATACTAATAAACTAAAAAAATTGTATATAGAAAAAAATTAAAATACACAATCAGCGGCAAAACAAAATAACAGGTTGATCAGGTAAAGATCTTTCTCCTCAGTCCTAATCTTGACCTGGCAGGCTGCCGAGGCCAGGGAGAGCTCAAGCCAAGGTTTGCCCAGACCCAGCTGGAGCGATGGTTCTGACCATGAATTCACCTCATTGGAAGGCTTCTCAGACATTTAACAACCAGTTAAGTAGCCCATGTAAGATTTGGAGACCCACAAAAATGATGCTTCTTGGGGTACACATGGGAGTACGGTGGAGAAGACGGCTGCTCTTTTGCTGAAGTACAGTTTATTCATTTAGTCATTATTAATTCAGTTTGGTGTTCAGGGTTGAACCCAGGACCTTGTGGACACTATGGATGTGCTCTACCACTGAGCCACCCTCCAGCCCTAAGGTGTAGTTTAAAGCAGATACTTTAAAAGCTAGCAAGCACTGGAATTCTTCCCTTTTTTTTTCCAAGTCACTTGGGAAAAATGCATCCCCATGACCACCATCCTTTCTACTGCCTCTCAAATCTTGACCTACAGCCTGTATTTCCTTTTTCTTTTCCAAATACCATTTTTCTTCCAATTCTGTCCTGCCTTTAGTCCCTCTCCTTTTAGTTTTCAAGCCCCTGTACCATTCAAGTTTTCAAGCCCCTGTACCATTCAGCACCTACTACCATTTTTTTTTTAATCACTTGGCTTCTAGTCATAGAAGCCAGCCTCCTTGAGAGGATTAGCTATTTTCTATGTAACATATATTTCTTCTACATCCAAATCCCAAGTGCCTAGATTCAAAGGACCCCAAAGCATCTGATACATACTTGGTCAAAGTACCCAAGACCTGTGAGAGCCTGAGAGGCTTGCCACATGAATCCTCTCAAACCAATAATCTTTAAATGCTTGTGTAAGATGTATTAAGAGGGGCAGGACCATGTTGGTTTCTGTTAATAAATGATATACCTCTTATTCAGAATAAGAGGTTGACTTCCTACACACTGAACACATCCGAAGCACCTTTGCTCAAAGGCAACCTCTGTACACTGTTTGAGTTTTAGCTCTTCCAACGGATCCAGGGTTGCCAAATTCGGGGAGGGGGTACAGGTTTAGGGGGGCAGACTTGAATTTCAGATAAACAATGACTATCGGACTACCCTAGGTGCACATCCTGTACAATGTATATTTATAGGACATTATACACAATGTAGAGTTGTGTACATTACACCACTGATGTATTCATTGGTTTCTTCATTTACAAGCTTTTAAGGGAGTCAGCTGTGGAATTCTGAGTGTGAAAATATGTCAATGTTCAAAATGCTGGCGTGACTTCAGTGAAAAAGGAACTCTCCTACATTGTTGGTGGAAATGTAAATAAGTACATGGAAATCAGTTTGGGGATTTTTCAAAGAACTAATATGAGAAATTCCATATGACCCAGTTATTCCTTTTTTTTTTTTTTTTTTTTTTGTGCCAGGGATCGAACTCAGGACCTTGTGCTTGCAAAGCAAGCACTCGAACCACTGAGCTAAATCCCCTGACCCAGCTATTCCCCTTCGAGGTAGCTTTCCCAAAGAGCTGAAGACACCATACTACGGTAATACATGCATACTAATGTTTATAGCAGCACAATTCATATTAGCTAAATTCTGGAAGTGGTCTGTATGCCCATCAACAGATGATTGGATAAAGAAAATGTGGTATCTATACATAACAGAATACTACTCAGCTATGAAGAAAGATAAATTTGAGACATTTGTAGAAAAATGGATGCACTTGAAAAATATAATGTTGAGTGACATAAACTGGATACCCAAGTTTAAATACCATATAGTATTTTTCTTTTGCGTAAGGCAAAGTATAAATAAAGACCATAATAAAGGATGGATAGGGGAAAGCAGAGGGATAGATCTCTTGCAAATAGGAAGGATCCAGGAGACTAGGGGTGAAGGGAGAGGGGAGCAGAAGGGGTGGTAAGAAGAATTAAGGTAGGCTACGTACAGTAACCTAATAAGTTCAAGGAATGTAAACATTATATGTTATAAACATGAGTTCAGAATAATAACAAGAATAATAATACGATTCAGAGGCAGAGGGAGGGAGGGAGGTGGGAAGGGGAAGGGGATTAACAAAAGAAACCAGCTGTAATAAGTACATGTACCTACTCCCCAAGATGAATGTAAACTTTATGTATTACAAACATGTTCTAATAAAACAGAACATTGCAATATTCAATATTGTTCATTCCATTCTTCTACTGTTTGCCTTTGTAACTTTGGGGGCAATGGTGCTGGGGACTGAACTCAGGGCCTTGTCCTTGCTTGGCAAGTGCTCTACCCCTTGAGCTAAATCCCCAACCCCACCTTTGTAACTTTAAAAAATGTTTAAAACTGTACCTATTGATCCATCAATTTTCAGAATACCTCCTGCCTGTCAACTTTGTAACTTGAGAATATTATTCCTAATATCCTCTCCCCTTCTCTAACATTTCTCACCCTTCGTACATCACACCTTCTACCACTATACTTGTGGATTTACATTTTAAGGGTAAAATGTATATATTTTCCTGCCACACAGCCTCATTTTCCAAACTTTGCCTAATGGTTGACGCTCAGAAAACTAATCCTATTTACTTCATGTTACTATTTAATAATAGTAATAATGTTACTATCCAGTCTAGTATCATGATCCCTGGGTTTCTCAAAAGAAAATGTTTCTAAATTCTTATTTCTTACATTGTACTTTACCATTTGTTTAGTCTCCTGTCACTTTTAGTTTACCTCCTATTCAGATCTTGACTTTTTAAATAGTAACTCCGGCCCAGAGTTACTAGTTGCCTTTATTCTTACATTGTTTGCTAGTGTATTGTTTTTAAATCTATGGATTATGTTATGTAATCGCCTAAGAATTGCCTTCCCCTCTTCCTCCAAGTCCCTGTGACCCTGCCGGTTGCTCTTCAGACTGTGGTCACGGCAGATTCCCTTTTCTGCCTGGATTTTCTTTCTCCCACTGTATGTTTCTGCTTCACTGGAGTGTAGGCTCAAGTGACTTCCAAAGAAAGGGCACATTACAGGTAAACTTTCTGTGCGTTGCTTGCCTGAAAACCCTTATGTTGTCTGCCACCTGACGGATAGTTTGTGCATGGGATTCTGAGCTCAATGTGATTTTTCCTCAGAATTTTGGGTTACTCCATTACTCCATTCTCTGCCAGCATCCATGTTAATAAGGAGAAGTCTGATGCTATTCTGACTATTATTAATTCGTAGGAAACTTGATCTTTCTCTTTAGACTCTCTTACTATCTACTCTTTCTACTCAGTTCTTTGAAATTTTGCCAGGCTATGTCTAGTCATGGGTCTTTTTCATTCATTGTGTAGGACATTTAGAGGCCTTTCCAATACCAGGATTATTCTTGCTTCAGCCCTGGGAAATTTTCTTCTGTACTTTCTCTAATAATTTTTTCTCCTTAAATTGCTTTTTCTTTCTACAGTTTCTTTTAGATATTGGAATATTCCTCTACATCTTTGATTGCTGTTTCCCCTATATTTTCTTTTTTCTTTCTGCTCTGAGCTTTATGAGAGTTCCTCAACATTTTAGTCCTTTCTATTCTATGTCACCAACTACATTTTTAATTTCCAAGAACTTGTTGTTTTCAAAAATCACATTTTTAGAGTGTATTATCTTCCCAGCTCTGAGAATTTTCAAGAGATGTAAAAGTGATCTGCTTCCCCAGGAGTTAGCTTGGTGGCATGTTTATTTTCATACATTTCTTTCGTGCTGATGGCTCTCTGTCTTTCTGTACATGGGCCTCCTTGGCCATCTCTTTTTTTTCTTTTTTCTTTTTTTTTTTTTTTGCCATCTCTTGATGTCGACTTCAAATACAAATAACATGTGGTGTTGTGGATTTGCTGTGCAGCTGCGGGCCTGCCTTCCCTGAATGGGCTTCCCGAACCCTCCTGAGTTTCAGATGAGCCGCCTTCCCTCTCTGGAGCATTCCTTTGCCCACCGCTAAGCATCCGGTGTGGCTTACTTCAGCTGCACCATTTAAGACATTTCCATTTGCTTTACGCACTGTAGAAATTTGCTAACATTTCTTATTTGTTGGTGGATCCCCCTTCTCTTTAGCATTATGAGTTTTTATATTTTTAGGAATTTTATAATTTTATTGTAGCAAGAGCTCCGAACAGATGGGAGACAAAGGTGTATACTGCATTCACTACCTTGCACTGTAAGGAGATTCATAGATATTTAATTGCTCCCTCTTTCAGCAGCTTGCTGCCCCTGGGCCAGGCTGTCTGCCTGTGACCCTTTTGCAAACGGTACACACAAAGCTCGGCCTCGTTCCCCAAGATTCCCTCCTGTGCCAGTCTGTGATCCCAGAAGACAGAACAAAAGGGGTCACCTCTTTGTACATGCTGCCCTCCTCTCCGTGGGGCCTGGGATGGTCTACAACATCACCTCCTTTCACACGCCACCCTCAGCTTCCTCAGCCCCTGGGCGCCCTCCAGATTCTGCTCCAGCATCAGGTCCTGGGAAAAGCTTTTCCTGTTCTCCTTGACTCATCAGTTTCCTCTACTGTATGGGTTGGTGGAACAATATCTCTCCCCTTCATGGCACTTATCTCAGTCCTTAAACCACATCAAATGAGGAGGTATCTGTTTTCTCTCCTCTGACAGTCTAGGCATTTAGGTATGAGGCCTGGCTCGTAGCAGGTCTCCAGGAAATACCTGCTGAATGACTGCAGGATCACAAAGATGGCTCCAAGTAAACCATTCCCCAGCTAACTACAGTTTGAGAAGTAGCCCACAGGTCCAAAGCGCAACTCCACAGATGCTGCACCCCAGAGGGCTCGTCATTTAGGAACCGACCCTCAAGCCCACTCTGGTCTTGACCACAGCCTGTGTCACGGACTTGCTAGGCTCTTGGCCGAAGCCTTGGTTCCACCCCCAGGGAGCCCAGTGGTCAAAGAGATGGGTTCATGTGCAGCCCACAGGGCTTAAAACTCATATGACCCTCTGGCTACCCAAGCCTTCTGCAGGGACTTTGCTTGGAATAAGCAAATTTGATTCCTAGCAGCCTGGAAGGAAAGAAAACAGCTTCACCCAAGGGGGGCCAGTGGAACTTTCTTAGCTGAGACCCCAGACCCCACTGCAGACTGGGAACAATGGAGCTCTACACCTCATCTACCTTCAGGCTCCGGCTTCCTGGCAGTGAAGCTCTTATTAAATTTGGGATTACCATGTGTAAAGCACAGTCTGAATTTTGTTTGCTCTGCCATGTAACTTGCCTTTCTAAACACGCAGTCAGAGCTGCAGTTAATCTACTGACCGTAGGCTTAACCAGCAGGTGGCCAGGAGGCCCCCACCAGATTCCTCCTGACCCTTTGTTACCTGGCCTGGATAGGAGGGACTTCTTGTTTGGGAAGTGTTTCTCCTCCCCCCGAACATTTTCAGTATTAAGAGTCTTTTGTCACCATAAATCTGAAGCGAGGGATTATGATGGGCAGGCTGTTACCCAGATTGTCTCTTCCAGAGTATAATGGGAAAAGTTTGTGAGCCAGCCTAATGAAGCCTTTCTTCTGGGGACAATGCCATTTCCATTACATTACAGCCCAAGTCTCAACAGTGTCCCAGAACAAACCCAATTTGAATATTTAATTTGGGATGGAAGGAGCTGAGTAAACACCTCTCTCCCCTCAGTCCCTTTCTGGAGACCTTTGTCAGCAGACCCGAGGAGGAGTCCTGGGTTGTTGATGTCAGGTTAGCAATGTCAAAGGTGAGAAAATTAAAATTGAAATATGCAATCGATGTTAAAGAAAGTTGGTTAGCCCAAATTTAAAAAAAAATTCTAGGAAGTGAATACTGATCCACTAAGCAACTTCCTAAAATCTATTCTGAGCCTTGCAAGCAATCACACAGCCTTCAAAACGAGAGCTCTCTCCACACCTGACCCCCAACTCTGCCACCAACAGCTCTCAAGTTCCTCCATCTTTGTTTCTTCAGAGAGAATCTTTAAGAGAAAGATGCTTCATTTAGAAAAAAAAAGGCTATAGTGACATCAAATGCACTGGAAGGGAACAGAATTTTCTGTGTCTTCCTTGTCTACTTGGCAACCAGGCAGCCAGGCAACAGGCACCTACAAGATGAGGCTGTGTGCAGGCCCCTCAGAGCGGAGAGTCAGAGTTACTGTGAATACTGCTCCATGGTCAATGTACGGCTTTGCTGTCCCTCCTCACAGCACCTCAGCTGCTTCTCTGTCTCCCTTTCACCCCTTGTTTCATGGCACAGGCCCATCTCATTCTGACCTTCCAAAGACCATGATCAATCAAATGTGTTTATGTGCCAGCTCTATTTCTTTGGCTCTTCTGTTTTCCTTTATCTTCCAGTCTTTACATATAGCAGAGCTGCTCAGAAGCAGCTTAGTCACCCTAGGCGGGGGTGAGCCACACTGACACACCTAATTTTTTCTGTCAGAAACTTGCTTCCTACCTTGCCACGGAAGGAAAAGAAGGGACCACGGGAGAGTAGTATCTTCCGGCATGGCAAGCCTGGCGAGCCTGTCCTCAGCCCAGTCAAGCAGGCCACAAGCGACCCTATGAGGAAGCAGCTGCCGGGGCCAGAGTACTTGACATCAGTGGAGAAATGCTAACCAAGCTCCCAACACCCATTGCAGGAGCTGGTAATCCAACCTCAAGGCAAAGGTAGTAAGTGATTTTAGAGACCAGCCAGGAGGACTACCCAACCTCTGGCTACTTGGAGTCCTGGGAGGCCAGAAGAAAGGTCCAGGAAAACCTCTTTCTTGGGCAAGGGGGGTGTGTGTGCAAATGCACCATGTGCAAGGCAGAGAATGAACTTTAGATGGTGGTTGACCTCCAATCCATCTGTAGTTGGGCCCCAGATGTGCCTGTATCTAGTGGAGTGGACCATCTGGCATCCGGCCGGCTCACTGACTTTGTACCTGGAGCTCTAAGGACCCTTTGCTCCGACCCTGTGTCCACCAGTTGTGTGTCTCCCACCAAAGCCCAGGCAATGTCCCTCTGCTTTCTCTTCCATTTAGATTTACTCATAAGCCTTCTTTCCAGGTGGGCTTCCTCAGCGGAGTAGCTAGGGTTCATCTGGGCACAACTTTTCTCTATAGAAGTGGTGCATGCCTATAATCCCACCTACTTGGGAGGCTGGGGCAATAGGTCTCCCCAGTGATGTCAAGTGTTTGAGGCCAGTCTGGACAACTTAGTGAGAGCCCATCTTGGGCGGGGAGGGCAGGGGATAAGAAAGGGAGGAAGAGAAGGTTGGGGGGCAGGTGCAAGAGCAGAGGTGGTTGACCAAGCTGGCTCTCTGTGCAGTCCCCTCACCTGTCTGAGCCTCGTTTTCCTGGCCTGAAATGAGGGATCATCGTTGCAATGTCCCAGGGCTGCTGTGGTGGTAAAACAAGGCACTGTGTGCAAAGCACTAGTGAATGTGAACTGCTACCACCGCTTCCCTCCGTGGCCATCTGCTCCTCAACCGGGGTTTCTGCCCTTGAAATAGTCCCAACGGCAAGAGATGTGGTCTCCAAAGACAATTCTTAGAGCTGCTGCTGGAAGCCTGTGCCATTTCCACCAGTTTCTGAATGCAGCTCAGGAAAGCGGGCAGAGGTGGCATGCATCCGGCCCTCCCATCCGCCAACACTAGCAGCTGAGAGCCCACCACAGGCCATGCCAGGATGCTGGCCTCGGGTCCCTGAGAGCCCCGGGAAAGGCCCAGCCGCGGCACTCCCGCAGGCCGACCTGAGACTCTGCTCCCACGTCTTCGTCTGCACGTGCAGGAGCAGTCACTTCATGTCTTTGGGAAGGCTGCACCGCACCAGCAGCACCCGGCCTCCACCTGCTCCGGAGAAAGCCCAGTCCTCCGAGCCAGATGCAGGCTCCTCCCAGCCTCACCTGACTCCGTGTCCTCCCATGACCAGCCACCTCCTCCCAGAACTACTAGGGCAGTCTGTTGCTGGGCCTTCTATTTTCACTCTTGTACCCCCATTTTCCTCACAGCAGTCAGTGGGAGATTCTACTCATAAACAACAGACCATGCCATTCTTTAAGATCCTCCAATGGCTCCCTATTGAAGTAAAACCCAACCCACCACCATGGCCTATCAGAGCCTTCATGACTGGGCCTGAACAGTCATCACCTCATACATACTTTACTCACTCACTGCCCTCCACCTGTGGGACTATGTAGGCTCGCTTCTGCCTCAGTGCCTTTGCACCTGCTGCTGCCTATGTATGGAAGTATTTCCCTTCATCTGAAGAAGCTGGCTCTTTCCTGCTATTTAGGCCTCCTTTAAAATGTTCCCTTCTTATAACCTTAGCTCCTTGACCTTGTATCTAAAGGAGGCCTAGTTACTTTCTAAAATATGATCTTGCTTCACCATCCTCACAGCACCTATCCAATCTAGCCAGTCTTATTTGCTGACAGGTCTATTACCTTTTTTCTACTACTGGAATGAGATCAGAGACTCTGTGTCTCCTTCACCACTCTGTGCATCTGACACCCTTTGGGCACTCGGTGAATGCCAGTGGCATGAGTCCCTGGATCGATATTTACCTCATTCACCCTCACTGGTGCCAAGTCAAAGATTTTCTGAAATCTTCCTCTGTGCCTTAGCTCAGGAACTTCTTACCCCTGGTGGACCTTTCTTCCCATTCCTATACCTCTCAAGGCCTGATACAAATTCTTCCTCCTCTTCCGAAAGGTAATTTCTCCTTCCCTCGATCTCTCACCACCCTTTACCGGTCCTTTTCCATAGCTCTCTTTTATTTGAGGACACGCTCTGTCTCCTCGTACTAGATTAGAAGCACTATGTGGGTAACAACTCCACCTGCCTCATCCACAGACTCTTGTGCAGTCAGGCATGGGCCACACTGAGTGAGGATAGCTCTCCTGCCCCCAGGTGACATCATGGCTTTGTGGCATCTTAACCCCCCATTTCTGCTCCTTCCTCCAGTTCCGGGGACCCCTTGACTTTGTGTAGCTTCCCAGTGTCTTCTGCTTCCTTCCTGCCCCATGTCACTCCCCCACTCCACGAAGACTATCTTCAGCCATCTCCTGCCCAGGACAGTGAGAGAGTGACCTCCCCCCAGAGGCGGCTTTTTGAATTGTCTTCATTCAAGGGGGAGATGTTCTTTTGTTGGAATTTTAGTATTGATGACACATTTTTCCCCCCTCAAGAGTTTCCTGTGGTCTTTATATCTTGCCACGTACTTGCTCTGTGAGGGGTCACGACCTGGGTAGAGGTCAGTCTCTTTGGGTGTTTCCCTGAGTACCTAAAGAATGGACAATTCCACAGCAGTGCTGGATGCCTAGAAACACAGAGAATGAGATCCTAAGAGTTACGTGAGGAGACTAGAAGTGGCTCACCATTCAGTCCAGTCCTATCTAGTCTTGTCTACCTCTCTCACTAAGAGTGTATGATGTCAGGCATTAGGACATGAAGACCCTCCCTATTCCCAAGTGCCCACCAGCATGCAGACTGAGCAGCTGGATATGGGAAGAATGGGGGGCCTTCCTCTGCACACCCAGGCTTTGCAGGTGGATGGGAAGAGGGAGATCATGGGGCAAATGGACTTGAATTTTTACAACAGTGTGACTTTTAGGTTGACCAGCTGCATTTTCACTTGAAATTTTATGAGGAAGCCACAGGAATCCTGCTAATTCTGGGCCAAATACATACTTGGAATTGGTTTGGTCCCCTTACCCTGTTGTCATTTGTGTCCCTGGTCCAAACTACCATTTTCTTTCACCAGGACTGCTAGGTTACAGGAGTCTCCTGACTGAACTCTCCATGCAGCACTCAGCATGATCTTCCACCATGCCCTCCTGATTATGGCACCCTCCCTACTCCAGACCCTTTCGTGGCTGCTCAGACTCTAAGTCAAGAGTCACTAAAGCCCACAGAGTCTGGCCTTGCCAGCCTTACATACCTCTTCTGACCTGGCTTCTCATCCTTCCACTGGAGGCAGCAGCTCGGGCCTCCCCCAGGACCTGCCTCCTTGTTCCCTATCTCCTCATGCTGCCATCAGGTGGCCCCTGCCCACAGTGGAGCCTGTCCTCTAGGACGCTCTGACCATCCTGTCGAAGCTAGAACCCACCCTCCATCCTCTACCAATAGGACCTTATCTGGTTTTCAGAGTTTACTATAATTCATAATATTTCATAAATGCGTTGGCACATTTGTTTACTATTTTCAATGCAAACTACTTGTAGAGAGTTCTTTTGTCTTTTTCACTAGGCCTCCGCATGCTCATTGTTAGATCCCTGCCATCTCCCAGCCAGGTGTCTGGCACAGATATTTATTAGGTAAGTGACTAAAAATGGAGATGCTCACTCCACCTCCACTCACCTTCTCACCAGCATCTGGCTCGAGACCAAGCAAAGGGAAACACCAAGCCCACTCCAGGCATTCCTGAGAAGTGCTGGTATCCTCAAGGGCCCAGCTAGTGTCTGGCAACTCCTTCTTGGCAGCACCAGACAATTCTAATTCCATGAGATGACCAAACTCTCTGGCCCTGATAATGGAATGTTTTTATCTTAAATACTTCAGAGGTCAGCATGAAATGTTGCATCAAAGTACCCACTTCATCTTTCCTATGTTCCAAAGGAGAAAACGGAACCTTAGAGCGTCTAAAAGCACCACCGGTTTGCTACAAGTAAAGCCAGGCAGAATCTAGGTTTTCTCATTCTGAGTTCATTATTCTTTCTACTGAGTCCATCTTCTCTTGTGTCTTCTCCTGGTAGCTGGAGAGTAATTTGCCTGAATAGCAGGCTGCTTTGATGAAGAGTGAGTGAGGCCTGTGGTACCTGCAACCTATGTTTGTATTTTCTAAGTGTAACAATGAACTTCAGGCAGATACTATATCAAAAGTTTTGGTAGCTCAAATACACTTAAAGTACACTTAAAGCCCTCAGAGAATAGAGGGCTGTATCAGCTATCTATTGCTGTGTAACAAATTACCCCAAAGCTTAGCTGCTTAAAACCACCATCATTTGCAGCTCATGATTCTGTGAGCAGGCAGTTTTGGGCTTATACCACCTGGACAGGTTTTCTGGCAGCTCCTCTAGCTTGCTCATGCAGTAATAGCAGCTAGGTCTCCCAGGGCTATTTGGTCCTGGATGCCTTTGCTCACTGCCAAATAGTGGGTGGCAACTGGCTCACATGTCTCCAACACCAAGCAGGGGTTTCTCACACAATAGCTGGGTTCCAAAAGCATCAAGAGAGGAAAAGGCAATTTGCAAGTGAACTTCAAACCTCTGCTTGTACTCGTGGTTTCTAATACAGTACTTCTACAGCCAGAGCAAGCCAAGTTCAGAATCAAGGTGTGGAGAAATGAATTCCCTTTATGGGAGAAATTGGAAAATAGTATTGCCATCCCCTCCTTCCCCCAATCTACCACAGGGCAGAGCTGGATAGTGTCCTTCAGTATCACATGTATGTTGAAACCACCATAAGCATTCCATGGCTTATCTAGTCTGTGGGCAGGGTGTGCTGAGAGGGGCCTGAAGCAGCAATTGGCTGTGAGGGAAGAGTGAATACCGACCTCCAAGGAGAATGCAGGCCTGGACCCTGAGACCTGTCATCTAGGCCACTGAGGCTCTCCTATTACAGGCCCCAAAGTGGGCTGACCAGAAGGACCTTGAAAAGAAGGAGACCTCTGTAAAGCCAAGAGCCGTGAGCTGCTCTATTTCTCTCTCTCTCCTCCATTGCTAGATGCTGCTTGAGAGACAGAGACAGGACGGAGCCACTGAAAACAGGCTGGCTGGGTCAAGGCTATGGCCTCTGCTCCTAAAAATAAAGCCTGTGAAGGAAACGAAGGCTAATGCACCTGGAGGTGGGAGCATAGGTCGGCTGGGCAAAGCTTTTAAATATCCTGTCTTCTGTGTTGGGGACAGCATGGTGACATTCCCCCCACCTCGAGAGCCTGGCCAGCAGAAGGCAGACTGTAAATCCAGACAGCGACGTTCGGAGCTCACTTTCCGACCCTGTCTGACAGAAGCATCATAATAAACTTCCAAACTTCTCACACTTGGGGGTCGCAAACAAGGAAACACAGATTTTCACGGACAAAGCAGAGCCCTTGTTCTAGAGGGCGCGGGCCATTTTTCACACAGCAGGCTCCACCAACATTTTCAGAACCCTCCGCCCAACCGCCCCGGTGGACCTGGCCTAGGAAGGCGAGGTGGCAGCGCCCCCGCGACGGTAGAGGGCTGTCACACGTAGTGAGGCAGGGACGCTTCTCCGCTTCTCCGAGGCCTTTTCCTTGGGCCGCAGACAAATTAAAAACCTCCTTACCAGGCATTCATTCTGCGGAGGCCTCTTCCTTGCTCCGCGGGGGGCTGCGGCGCTGGGGAGGGGGGAAGCCTGGGCCTCCTGGGGTCTCGAGAGGGGGGAGCCGCAGGAATGGAAGAGGCCCTTCCCGGAGGAGATTGGCAGGCAGGGAGCGGGGCAGAGTGCAGCCCAGGTCACTGGGAAAAAAGAAATCTCCAAGTAAGGGAGTGGGGGAAAGTTCCTCTTCCAACCTAATTATTAAAGAGGCCTGGGCAGAGAGGGGCGGGAGAGCCCGAGGCGCGAGAAAAGAGAAGCGAGACGAGGCCGGGAGCAGGCAGAAAGGGATTTTCAGTGGGCTCGGGCGACTGAGGCACGCAGGCAGGGGAAGGGGCGCCCTTCAGACGCAGGCCGCTGACCGCCGGTTCCGAGGGACCTGGACGTGCGTTTGCCTGGGATTCCCAAGGAGAGAGGGCCGATGCCCGGCGAAGGGTGGGACGAATTGATTTCCCAAAGAAGCACCGCACCATTTCCTCCGAATGTCCTCTCTAGCCCTCCCTATTCTGCCCTGGAGGCGGCAGGTGACCTCCGCTCGGCCCCGGAGGCGCCTTTGTCCCGGGCCCCCGCTCCGCACCTGGCCACGCCCGGGACGCGCTCGCCCCGCCGGCCTTTGTGCGTGGAGCCTCGTCCTGCTCCGACTCGTTCCCCTCGACCGGACGCTGCCTCCCAGGCGTGTGTTCTCGGTGACCACCGTGGAGACCCACTCGGGGGTGTGTGTGTTGGGGAGAACTGAGCCCGCAACCCTTTGGGAAGACAAGTTGGACGACCAGAGCCACCCGCGTCCCCCAGCGTCCCCTGCTGAGCTCTAATCCCATCCCTCCGAGGCTTGCTAATTTAACTGTGCGACGGTCACACCTGGGACATTCCTTTCACTACCTTCAGGATGTGATTTAGCTGAGAGAGACTGATTCAGACAGGGACTCAGACACTGCAAGCTTTTGCCATCGCCAAAACATCTGAGTCATGCAGGAGAAAACTGAGAAGGTTGGGGCGCCAAGTTAGACAAAGCAACAAGAAATAACTAAAGTTCTCGCTGAGTGAGTCTGAAATATGTATTTAGTCCTTGTAAATTAAATACCCAGGGTTTTTAAACAGCGATTCCCCAAACATCTATTATTCACATTAGTAGGACAGACGGTAAGCCACTGTAAGATTTATAGAAACTAAAAGACTTCTTATGCTAAAGGTTAATGAAAGTGTAATTTGAATCATGAAATCTTTATGTGTCGGCTCAGTTCACACCGAGGCCTCATTAGAGATGCGCGCGGTGCAGCGGACGGTGGGTGACGTCACAGCGGGCATTTAAATGGGCGGGGCCAGCCCGCTCTGCTTGTAATTCTTTAAAAATATAAAAGCCTGCTTCGTTCCGCCTCTGTCTCTCCAGCTGTAACAACTTCACCAACTGTCTTGGTTCCACCCCGAGGATTTCACAGAGAGAGCACGTTAGAGGGAATCAGGAAGCAGAGAAAAGGTCACAAATAAGCACCTCAGGAACAATGAAAGCTTTTCTCTATGCAGCAGTGGGAGAGTTGCTAGAAAAACTGGAAAGGTATTAATCAGAAGTGGCTATAAATCCTCTGGAGTTTTGCTCTTATAAAACTCCTCAGAGAAAGTCTTGAAGGAAATGCAGGTCAAAGCCCAAAAAAGCTCTCGATCAGAGATTGCCGGAGGAAAATCTTCCCAGACGCCGTTTAATAGGCAGCAATCACCCCAGGAGTAGGGAAGCCAAGTACGCTTGAAACATGGTTGCAATTCCTAATAGGTCTTGTCACACTTAAGGCACTGCAAGCTCCATCCAACGAACAGCTGAAGCTAGCTGGCGATTCATAAAGCCAACAGTTTAAAGTTTATTATCATGAAAGCACTTAATGACAGCCATCGCTAGGGGCCCATCATTTATAAAGCTGTGCTGAGTATTAGACATGTAGCATGACCACCAATTTTATGTCACAATTGCTACCATAAAATGACCTTTGGTGATTTTTGCTGCATGTGGTGGACAGCTCTTCCTTCACATTAGTGCTCTGTGGCTTTCTTTGCAGACTATTATGCTGTCTAAAGCTTATTTGGCACTGTCGTGAGCCTCAACCCTGGTTATTACCCCGAAGGCCTGTCTGAAAAAAAAAGAGAGAAACTCATGCTCTATTACGCCACTCCAATAATTTGCACTTCTTACCAGCTTTGGGTAGTGTAATATTTTAGCGCAAATATCCTTTACCATTGCAATGTATTAAAAAAAAGTTCCCATGTGCCTGGCTAGTGAAATATCCCTTTAATGGGAGTTCACTGAAATGTGCCTCTTATTCCCTGATCAGGTCTCACTGAATGGGCAGTTTCCTCTGGTCGATTAAAATGTTGCCAGGAAGAAAAAAAATGGTTAATTAACTTCCTGCCAGTGAAAAAAATTTTTAAAGATCCTATGTCTGATAAACCCACCTCTAGCAAAAGCACCAGTTCTTATTTCCCTGCATCCAGTCCCAATGCAAATTTACATCTGAGTAACATTATTTAATTAGGCTTCCATTTGTCAACCTGCTTTGTGTAGTTAGAAAGTGTTTGAATACATGGCCACTTTACTGCTCCAGTGCAAACTGCTGCTGAGAAAGTGGCCTGTCCATGCTACACCACCTTTAAATTGTGTATATAATTTTATAAATCATATAACATCTGTTTCTAGTCCCTGGAAAAAAAAACTGCAAGCATGGCACACTGCAATTTTGGAAGGATTTAAAATATGTGATTTCTGCTGGTACCTACTGTATTGGGTTTTATATAAAGCTTTTTTCAATAAGGTAAATTGTTACATGACAAACTCATCTTCCACCATTATCATCTGCTGTTTGTGTTTAACAACAGGAGTCCCGCTCTAACAAAACTGTTGTAATGGCTGTACAAATTACTCAGCTGAAAGCTTTTCACCAAACAAAACAGTATTAATCAGCAGTTCTTATGAAGGTGCTAATTAAAAACAATTTTCTTCCTCAGTTTGCAATACTAAAGCCATCTTCACTTGCACAGTTTCCAATATACAGCTACTGTATTTGCTCACACTTCAGTCCCTCCATTAACTATTAAATCTCCTATTAGCCATTTTATTATATTTCTGTTTACAAGCTTGTTGACATTTTAAAAGTCACAGTATGATCTGTTTTATCTATTAAAAAATATATTAATTGAAAAGTCAGGGAAACAATCAAACAAAAAAAAGAAGCAAAATATAGACTCCAAACTTCCAGGACTGAGAATACAGCGAATATTCAACCACAGCCTGGGCAGTAGGCTCTCTGGGTAGGATGAAACCTGAGAATTAAAGGTGGTATTTCAGGCCTAATAGTTCAACACCAATAAGCTCCTTCCTGATTTGGAAATGGTCCAGTCAGGAAAATATATTTGCTCTGCCTAAAATCAGTATGACTTTCTAATCAGACAAGGGGATATAACTCAGCATAATTATGATGTTTCATGTTAGTCTGAAGTCAGGAGACTTTGATGGGGCTGAGGAGTGGGTAGAATCTAGGAACAAGAGCCCTAATCTGAGGTTTAACCAGCTTCATTGTGCACGAGTGTGTGTATGTGCATGTGTGTGTGTTGGTACAAGCATGCATCTACATGTACTTTGACTCCCTCCCCATGTGGACATCCTGCCTTCCCCACCCCGCCCCAGAGTCCAGTGAAAGGGTCACACCAGACAATGCTAAGCAGTTGTCCAGCACAGACGGGAAACAATTGAAATGCTGACTAAGCACAAAGAGAAAGTCTATAGAAGCCGAGTTGAGGAAAGGCAATAGTCCATTCCTATTAAAACAAAGAACAAAAACATCTAGCCCTTTGGAAGACGGTGTGCACCACTTTGGTAGTGGGGTAAAGGAAAAACAACCGGCACCTCCTGCCTATGGCATTAAACCAGGTTCTTCAACTGTCAAAAGCAGTTAACTAGTTTAGGACAGACACCTGGCTGTTGAAATAGGGCTCCAGAGGTCCACTAATCCTTCCTTTCACTCAGTTAACTGCTGGATCCCCCAAATTGATTCAACAGGTATGCAGTGGTAAATTCAGCCCATACTGAAGCCAAAGGGAAAATCAGCAAGGGGCGGGCAGCTCTTCTCTGAAAACACCCGAGGAACCAGCCAGAAAAGCTTTTATGGCCCCGACAACTTTTCTGCTGAATACTGAGCACCTAAATTACCCTTCCCTAATGGAAGTTACATTTTCATGCTCAGTCAAAAAGCCAACAAAATACACAATTTATACAAAATAGCATCAACCTCTTAGGTAGTCTTTTCTAGCACTTTTATCCCAATTCACAGCATATGTCTTGCTATAAAATAAAATATATTTCTTATAACCAACTTGTATGTAGCTGTTCATATCATTGCATTAGAACTGCCGATGGGTGATATTAGAAACAGTCTTACACCTAGCCAAATCTACTTATAGGACAAAGGAAAACGATGAGTTTTATCAAAAGATAAAGGAATTCAAAGAAGAGAAACATCATAAATACTCGTATGATTTCCAAAGCAGGCAGCCTCCCTTTTGAAGCAAACACATGCATAATTACATGGTTAATTATGGAATGGGCCACTTCAATTGCAATTAACTAACCTAATGCCGATGCATAGAAATAATCATAAAATTCAAAAGAGATGTAAGTGCATAAACTTTTTAGAGTTGCCATATTCTCCCCTTCTCAATATCTCCATTCTATTAAAATTTGAGAAAATAAATAACAATTATTCAATAATAAATGACATAAGTTTTTAAAAAACTTTCAAAGACCCTAGACCAGAGATATCTCCAGGTGAGGTGCCCACGAAGAACAGGTCTATGAAGCTCTTAACATTTGACAGGAGATGCCTTAGGTTTTAATCACATGAGGATATATGTATTTTTTTAAATCAGGTATCTCTTGGCAGGAGTAGCTCAATTCTGACACAATGTTCTCAGATATTTTTAAAAAATACATTATTGGTTTACTTTTTTAAAATACAATTTCTCCCAGAGAAATAAACACTGGGTTTCTATACTCGCAACACACAAATGCAAATTGAATTCTTGCCAATTCATGTATTTTCATGAGGAGAAAAAGGAAATATTCTCATGGTCCTGCTGTTCTATATTTAAAAAGGAAAAAAAAAATCGATCATCTTAGGTGCTACAACAGGGATGGGCATTCTTTGTTTGGCAGATTTAGTCACAGGTCTTACAGAAGAAATAATTTTTGCTGTATTTTCATCAGTGTAAATGGAACTACCTACACTGCCTTTTAAAACATTCCAAATTCTAATTTTTAAACAAGAAAATATGAAGCCAGTGTGCAACCTATACAGTCGCCAAAGGAGAGCTGCCACTCGCTGAACTACTCAGCTAAATGGCTGGTTTGCATTGCCCTAGTCTTTATCTAGCACTGAGAATAGACTGCTGTTTTATCCAAAGAGGAATAAATTGCTGTTATTGTGATGTTAGCCCATCACTTGGCATTGCAATTCAAGTTTTTGTGAGAAAGAAATGTATGATCTAACTGCGACTTGACCTATGCCTTCTGAGATCCATCTAGGTGCTCTAATGGAGCAGAAAAAGTGGTGAATACAAGGACATGCAAACTGATGGTGAAAAATTTGTTTGATGATAGAAGGGAGCAGAGAAGACATTTGAGAGTCCCTATTTTTATGACAGCTAAGTTTGTTTAACATGCAAAAGATGAGCTCCCCCGGAGCACCCCACCCCACCTATCACTTTAATTTTATCACACAGAATATGTGCTTTACCTCTACTAAAACTGCGAGGGCATAGAGCTAACCTACCTAATGACATTACTGCCAAAGTGGGCACAGATGATTCCTTACAGATAAACACCTGAGTTTCCACAAAAGGCATTAGAGCGTCTCATGGATGCACTAGGCAGGATGGGCTTGGGTTCCCCGCAGAAAAGTGATCCTCTCCTAATCTTAGGTAGCACCTATTAAATGTTTACCATACACTCCAATCAAGGCACCTAGAAATATATACTTATTTTAAATAAGATAATTGTGTGATTGAGTTTTTAAAAAACTCCCCCTGGTTGCAATCTAGTTTGTTGACCATTTATTCAAAATTTCTCTGGGAAGGACCTATTTTGAAAGAGGCCTGGAGAACAGCAGCAGTTAGATTTAAGCCCTGATAAAGGCTCACTTTTCATTCCTAGTCAGAGCCTAAATGTGCTCTTCTTGTACCTAAACAGATAATAAGCACTCAGCACACTCCCCCTCCTTGACACAGCACACTGAGACTAATCACACATAATTGGAGAGGAGGAGCAGAGGGCTGGCCACGCTATTGTGTCCAGAGGACAAACGGTCAGTTTATGAGGCTTTGGGCTGATGTAGTCATTTCTTATACATCTATAGGGAAAGAAACATCCTGTTTAAATGGAAAAAAAAAGAACGAGAGAAAGAGACAGAGAAAGAGATGGCAGATTTAACACAATTAACTGGAGGGAGATCAGAAAGATGTACTTTATTTTTTAACCAGAAAAGAATCGACATTTGCTGTGTTTACAGATTAAAAACTACCAAACCACTACCAAAACCGAACAAAGACTATTTAAAAAGGGGGGGGCAGGAAATTACAAAGAAGTAATTCTATCTCAAAGGGAAGAATATTTAGGTTGCTCACAAATCAATTCAAATGTCAGACAGGCTGCTTATACATATTTAAAGACAAAAGGGTTTGTTACGGGAAAAGCGACAAACAAACTGTAAAAAGAGAGATAGGGAGCTGGGGACAGTGGCTGGGGAACACTATGGGTGAGGACAGGTGGAGTCCAGAGCCCGTACCTGGAATGTCACAGAATGGGCGGGGGCCCCAAGTCCTGAAGGCTGGAGAAGCTCGGGGAACCAACGGTTTGCTGCATATTATACCCATTACAGACCTTTCTGTTTTTGAGAAAATATTCCCTGTGCATTTGATATTTTCTTCTTTGGGGAAGCTTAATCTTCTATCCATTTTTAGTTAAAATCAGCATAAATGGGTAATGAAGGTTCTCTTCATATATATCCGAGCTTTCTTTTTTCAACTGAAAATAATAGTAGAAAAAAAAAAGATTAGGGAGACTTAGATTAGGAATTTTTACAAGTCAATATTAATGTTGATTATAATGTGATGACTTCTCACCTAAACATATAGTTCTGGAAAAACAAATCATAAAAAAAGCAACTCAAAGTAATTCTCAGTGGAATTGGCACAATACTACCCATTAAGATGGAAATGTTTTGTTTTGTTTTGTTTTGTTTTAGATGAGAGTAGAGTGTTTTTTCAGAAATACCCAAACTACATTTTGGGTAATGGAAGGGAAAGCTGGGGCATCTTCATCTTCCCCAGACAAGTCCTTCCACATAGACGTTTCTGCCCCCAATCCTTTCAGCTCCCAACCAATGCCACACTCTGGCAGGCAGGCATTGGAGATCATTTGGGATCACTCTCTGGAGACCACAGCAGCCCCTGGGCAAAGGGACAGGCTTATGGAGCGTGAAGACTTTTCAAAGGCTCTCTTCTGATATTAATGAAAAATAACTAAAAATTCTTTTCTCTGAGGAGAAAATATTCCAACAATCCGAGTGGTAACATTCAATACTGATCAGGTGAAATTCTGAGGACCTTCTTGCGATAAGATTTTAAAATCCAACCAGAATCTAAACATCACTTTTTTCCTCTTCATTTGCTTGGAATAATTTTGACAGTCAAATTTATATTTACTCCAGCAAATAGCAATTTGCTATTTGTAAAGACAATAGTTTTGAAGCTGGTGTTTTTGAGTTGATTGTTAACTCATTTTTTAATGTATAAGGAACAGAAATAAATATTCCTTTTAATTACACATGGAACCAATTTCTTTATTATTTCAAATTGGTCACAGACTCCCCTACCACACCCTAATGCTACAGAAATGGCCCCATCCATTCTCTTGGATTGGTCTGTCTGAGATGTGTTAACCTGAATCTTTTCCAAGTGTTGTTTCTTCTAAATCACATTCCCAAGCTGTTATATATGCTCATTATTAAGGGCAGGAGCCAGGAACTCACTTTTGCTTTTCCACTGGGTACACAAAGCCAATCCAGTCTGCTTTCTAATCCACTTTCCTAAGAACAGATGGTGGTGGTACAATCACTCAAGTGACTTCATTCAGTTTCTTTGGTAGAGTCTATTCTGTTCACAGATGATTAGTTGTCTATTTAAAAAGGTCCTTGTGGATTTTGTTGCCACCAAAATGTTGACAGTGTTAATCCTAAACACTGGTCCCTCTGCATCACTCTTTAATAATACCTATTTTTTTTAATGCTGAGAAAGAGGCATTACAAACTTCCCAGTCCATGCCCATTCCCTAGGATCTACCAACCATAAATACCTTTCGCCAGTCACCCTAGAAATAGAGAAAGCTCATGGAAATATTTTACTGAGAGAAGGGGGCCAAGCTAGCTAAATTCTTCCCTCAGGGATTGGGGATCAGGGAAACTTGATTACTCAGCCTGAGTCAGCTGACGTCCTCACTCACAATGCAGAAGACCCAAATGAGGTCTTTGTAAAGTCCCTGAGGTAATATCTGGGATAAATAATTCTTCTGTAAATATGGGTTAGAAATGGCTTTTAACTTGAATTCTGTGCTGACCTCTGGAGGCCAAAGCAGAGGCTTGGTTGCTGCAAGGGGCCAGGGGACAGCCCTATCTTGACTGTGAGCCCTTCAGGCAATGGAGGGAGAGATGAGGACCTTCAAAGGCAAGACCATAACCCAACCCCACTGTTTTTTTGAATCAGGCAAGTCTTTTATGTGAGGGCACTTGAGTCCACACTTGCTTCAACGGGAGAATGTTATGTGATTTAAGAATAATTCCATCTACCCAATTAATAATTATAATTTTAAGAAATAAAACAGCGCCTTGAAAAAAATGAACAAAAAGCAAATTGTGAATAAAACAATTTTTCAATTTCATAGGTTAAAACAGGGTCTTTGAGGACAGAACTAAATTATATAGCTGCTATTAGTAGCATTATTCTTTACTTCATAATTGGATGTAACACACTCAGCCTTACTCTGGTGTGAACAGCAGCAGCAGGAGTGGAGTTCAGACTGTTTACCCTTTACAGTATCCACAATTATCAACAGCACACCACACAGATTATAAGCAGCAGCCACTTGTAATGTGGCATCTTGAATAGATAAGCAGGAGTGCAATATGGCCGTGCTTTTAACACAATGTACTAACTTCACAGTTGAGCTCGAGCCTATTTTCATGGCTAAATACAAAAAAAATATAGAAAATAAACACTCCGGTGGCTTTGCAAATGTTAAAAAAAAAAAACCCACAAGCCTTGGCTTATAAAATTGTACTTCAAAAAATATGTGCGTGAATGAGAGTATTTTCATCAACTAATTTCAAGCCAGCTGTAATCTCTGGGCCAGTCTCTACCTCGCTAAAGCATTTGCAATCTTGACGTCCAAGGGGGTTTGCACCATCCTGACATCCCAAGGGGCAGTGCTTTGATTCCCAGCCTGGTGGCGACCAAGAGGCTGGGGAAGAGAGGGAAGCCTTTCATTTTTCTTCCTGTTGCCTGGACTAGCAGAAAGGCAATATTTTAAAAACACACTACACCTTTGGCTGCCTGGTTCCTGAGCACGCTGGCTGCATGGTGTGGGCACAGTTTAACAAAAGCACTGGCAGAAAAGTGCAGAATGGCACCGTTTTGATTACAGGCTTGCTTTTTAACGGAAATAAAATTTCACAGTTAACAATGAGAGGTGAAAAGTTTAAGAGGCAAAGCTGTTCCTCCTGATCACTGACTGTTAATCAGCTTCATGGGTGGTTGCCTAAATCTGTAGTTTTTTTTTTTTTTTTTTTTTTACCTTGCACTACTGCCAAGATTGTAACTAATTTTTTCCCCTGTTGTAAGAGGAGGGGTGAAAAAACCGGCGTAGAAGGCAGCTGTGTATGAGTGACGCGAGGCACTAATGCAGAGGGCAAAATTAAAATTCATGAATCTCTTCACAACCATTTGTGTAACAAGATTAAGACGGGACAGCGGAAAAGAGCGGTATTATCAGGCGTCTTACAGTCCTCCAGCTGGTTACGCTCTATTCCAACACAGTAGGGCTAAGAGGATAACACGCAGCCCGAAGGAAAGCGCTGTCCTCCATTGGGGAGCAGGCGCGTCCCAGGGACTACGGAGCTTTGGCCAGAGATGGAGAGGAAGAAAGCCGATTGCGCTCAAGATGGGAAACTTTTAAGCCGCGGCTATCAGCACGCGGCCAACAAAAGCCGCCGGGGTGGAGGTTCCCGGCGGCCGCGTGGCCCTTCCACGTCCCGCAGTCCAGGCTGTAGCGGCCGACGGGGCAGCGGACAGGGAACGCCCGTCCTGGCCCCGCTTAAGGGCGCTGGGGTGCGGCGGCGCTCCCCGCTCGCTCCATCTCCGCGCCCTGTCCCTTTGCTGGCAAATGAGCACAAGTCCAGCGCACGCCGCCGCCGGAGCTGGGTCGCAGGCGGGTGCCGAGCGGCCAGGAGTTAGCCCGCTGTTGGAGCAGGCACAAGCAGGGTCAGAGGCTTTCTTTGGTTAGAACCAGGACGGCAGACCAGCTGAAATAGCTCTCCTCGTTAAAAATGTATTTATCCCGCTCATACCTTTTATCCAGAGCACCCCGACTCTGCGGAATGTACTGCTCGGGTTGTACTTCTAAACCTCACCCCTCGCAACAAGGAAGAGGACTGTTTCTTAGTCCAAGGTCAGCAAGGTGTGGAATTTGACTTTAAGAAATTATGAGGAGAGAAAAGGAAAGCAACATAGGTATTTACAGGAATTTGTTTTTGTGGGCCCAATCCATCAGTCAGTGGATGGAGTACTGACTGGTGGACAATATAAATATGAGATATGTTCAGAGATCCGTGGAGTGTGCCATGCTTAGCGGGTTATAGGAAATAAAGAGGAGGCTGCCATCCACTAGGAACTGGCATGCAAGTTCTAGACAAAGGAGAGTGCCACCAAGGACTTGAATGTCTTGCCTGTCCCAATGCACTTCAGATCTTCTGAAGGAAGAGACAGAGGGTCTCAGGGACAACACCAATGGAAAGACCCTCACCTTCACTCTCCTGAGCCTTCACTGAGAAACTTGTTTAGGGCACAAGTGAATGACATGACTCCGAAGCAGCCATCAGCTGACCCCTTAGCTCCAGCCTGACCCTGGAGTGGAAGCCACCTCACCCCCTCGGGTGCAGTGCCCCTTCCCCAGCAGGTAAAGACCCCAGAGCCACTCCTTTTATTCTAGGGAGGGATCTAAAAAAGGGAAAACATTACTCCGGAGAAGCAGATAAAAATGGAATAACATGCCATTCTATTTTTATTTTCTGTTTGTAAACAATGGGCCCAATTCCACGGTGAAGGATGGGATTTAACTCTTTCAGTTCACAAGCTGAGGAACTAAATAGAGCCCTAGGGACACAAAAAAGTCAACCCATTTCTAGAAAGCGAGAGTTGGTATTTTCTTGCTTGGAAGATCAGATCCACTTTGCATGTAATTTTTCAAAGCCAACACACTTCTACATCATATCATAGTCCTGGGTAATAAAGAATGTTATTCACATTGTCCCAGGTGAAAATTGAGGTCGGGCTTTTACTTTTCTACAGTCATAACTTGTGAAAGCCCGACAAGTCCTAAGTCTCATGCCAAGGTCAGACTAGCTCAGCAAAGGGAGATTTCTGCACAAAACTACTGAAGTGATTTGTGTGAGACTAGGCACTGTGACAAGTACTAGCAAGTGTGAGAATTCTAAAAAGTTTTTGGTGGAACACTTGCCTCTCAGTGTCCTATATTGCCTTATACTCATAAATAATAAAAAGGCTGATAACATTGCTTTATGTAAGCAGGCTTAGAAATCACTCTCAGATAAGTGCTTTTGACCTAAATCTTGTAGCGCCTCGATCTGACATGTAACCCCACAACTGTGAAATTCTGTATGAGATTTAACAGTCTCAAAGTGCCAACTGACCCAGCCATAAAGCAAGCAGAGATAAAGATTTATAGTCCAACATGATACAATTAGACATTCACCTTCTATTTATTTCAGTGCAGCTAAGCATTTAACCTACTTAAAAGCTGAAGGTTTTTCATTAAAATACAAATGCATGTTTATCATTCATTCTATGCCACCTCCTTTTGCATCTTACAAATTAGTCTATTATGAATGAAAAGATTAGTTTGTTTCAGAGAAAAGAGTAAACAGGAATGGTTTCTGTAAAATCCTTCCAGACATGCAAAGATAAAAGATGGCTTTACCACACAAAATAATCAGATACAAATAGCTGTTCGGAAGCAACACACCTAAGGAGTGCTTTAATCAAATATTTAGGTTACCTGCCAAAAAGACCATGATCTCTTCAAAATGCAATGCGGATTAAAGTGTTATCTAACACAAGCAGAAAACTAACCTTAGAGTGGAAGTTTGAAATGTGTTCATCATAATTTTCATGTCTTTGGATAGAGAAACCAGCTTTTTCAGATAGATTGCAAAACTGGTTTAAAGTATTCCCTCGGCGTGGGGCGAATATCATTGCTTTCCCCTAAAACATTAAAAAAAGAAATTCACACATTTTAAAACTGGGAGGCAACCAGACATTACATACATTGGCCCAAACAGTTAATGTACTGCTCTCAGGAAGCAAAACTCAATTATTCTGGAGATATCTACACAGGATGGGTACTCATAGAACAATGTGAAGGACAGATATACATTGACTAAGAAATATATGTATATATATCTCAACATATATATATATATATATCACATTCAAATGGCCCGTTGCTGTGTTTTATCCTTTCCAAACAAACAATGCATATAGTAAACAAAATGTGATGGAAACTTAGTGTTCTGAGCAATACACACTGACCCAAGTCTAACTGTTTAAACCACCCAGACTTTAGGGTCCAGGGCAGTCCCACTCCCCTGTGACTTCTTTGTACCTGTTGACGTGGCCACAACATTGCTCCTCAGCATGTGGCAAGAGACACCATAAATATTAGTTTAACATGCCTTGAAAAGTCAACACCAGGAAATCCTCTGCAGAGACGAGTAACGGCAATGCCTACTGGAGTTTAAACATTTTAGTCCTGTCACCAGCCTTTTTTGTGACACCCCCAACATTCCCATCAGAAAAGGGTTACAGGATTTTGGTTTCCAACTTCACCAACTCCTTCAAAATGGTCATCACTATACTGAGGCCGCTCCTCACTGTAATCAAATGAAAATGACATAATGAATATGTACGTGGCTTTTGTAAGTCACCACACAATCTTGTGAGATTACTGCAGTGAGGAGAATAGAGAACTCATATAAATTATATAGTGAACTTCAGAAGACCACTGGACATTGAACTCTACAAACACCATTTGCTAACTATGGGGTCCACTATGGATTTTCCTTTCCCGTCCCAGATACACACAGAATGGCCACACTTCCCAATCTTATTTTCTTCCCATTGTTTTGGAAAAAGATGGCTGTATGCATCTGTTAATTCTAAGTTTACACTTCATATCTATGAAATGCCACTTCAGGTTTTGAGGGAGTCATAAAAATAGATCCCAGTTTCTTACAGCAGGTGGTTTACCATTCACACCTATTAGCTATGTATCAAGCACCTGGAATGGGTCAGACGGTGGGCTAGGCATCCATGTATATAGCATTTCCCTTAGTCCTCAAATGATCCCACGTTCCAGAGATTCTCAGGTCCATTTTACAGGGTGCTCGGGAAGGTTGGATAATTGGCCATGATGGCACAACAAGTAAATGATTAGAAGCTCAACCTGATCCAACATCGATGCTCTTTCCACTACACTCTGCTGTTTCCTTATTAGTAAAAGTTCTGATAGTGCTAATGACAGCTACCATACTGCTAGGTGCTCCTTTAACCCCTCCAATGATCTTCTCTGCACCTCGGCGGGGACATTGCATTTGGCAGATAATTAAACAAGAAGTAAGAGTTTGAAGAATACAAGGAAGAATTGTGCTGTGGACAGATTCTGAGACTTAAAAGGAGTCTCCCCCATTCAACAGCTATGTCCCTTCAGGACAATCAGAAACAAAATCATGGAACGGTTAAGCTAGAAGGGACCTTGGGATGATGTGGTCCAAACTCCTCATTCTGTTCACAAGAATCTTAAGTCATCCTAGTTGGCTGGCTGAGTTTTCTCAGCTATCCAACAGGAAGAACAAAGCCTGCCCTGCCTTTTGTTTTTCCTCCAGCAAGTTGTAAGGATCAAATGAGATGGTGAACGTGAAAATAATTTGAAAAACAAGGTCATAGAGATGTAAGACTGGAAAAATCCTTGCCACCCAAGAGTGCTTTAAAAATTCTATCACTTCTTTCTCCCTCTCCTCCTTCTCCCTCACTTACCTCCAAGAAAATACACTGTAGAGTGTCTCGGACATCAAGTCTGTTTTCATACTGTGTTTACGCAGACATGTATACACACAGGCACATAATTATAGCAGCACCAATCATGCCACAACACTTAAGGTTCTGTCAGCTTTTCCAATATTAATTGCTATTTTCAGGCAGTTTTGAAACTTAGCAGCAAAAATTTATTTTCATGTGAAACAAGATATAATAAATGGTCTCAGCAGGAGATCCAAAGTCTCCATTAAAAGAAAGGAGGGAATACGAGTAGGTCACTTTCGTCATTTTCAAGAGCTGGTTGCCATTATAGATTTCTGAATAATGGAAGCTGTTTCATTTTAAAGTCACCTGCAAAGATTGTCTTACAGTTACAGTTGAAGAGTTGATTTTTACAGCTATCATCTAAACTATACATCATGAGGCTTACTGGGCAGCGTTTCTTGGCTGGGCTGATATGTGCATTCACAAAACACATGCTCCCTGCTTCCCACCTACTTGCAACTTGGGGTGCCTGAAGCTAAGCCTCTGCCCAAACACCTCTTTTCCTAACCAAGCTATGTAGCCCCCTCTCCCTCCCCGGTACTCTCCACCCCTTCTCCTGGCTTCATTTTTGTTCTTAGCACTTATCACCACTGACACACACCACGTCCTTGCTTGTTATTGCTTGTCTCCTCCAGCTCTAAGGTATGCTCCATGACAACAGAATCTCTGCCCCTTTATTTGCCATGTTTTTTCCATGCCTAGTATATAAGCAGCACTCATTCAATACTGGTTGAGAGAATAAACTGAATCGAAGGATGGAGTAATCTGAAAAATACAAATCTGTGGGAATTTGAAGGCCACATTCTATTGCTCATTCTTTTGAAAAGATTTTCACCAAGATGCTTTTACAGAGTCAAATGCTACGATGGGATTTCAGAGGGCAGCAGTCAGTGCTCCATCCTGTATCCATAAGAAAGAGAAAGAGCAAGTAGTAGTTTTAATCTCTAATTACTCTTTTTTGGGTATTAAGGTATTTTCTTTTCTGTTTTGTTAAATAAAGACACTTTTGATATAGGGATTAATATTCAGGAAGGAAACTAGTACATCATCAATTCATTCAATAAACATCTACAGAAGCCCCTGAAAGTCAGCCTCTGCCCCTTGCCTAATGGATGGTTTTAGAAGCCCCTCCCACCCCCTGGATCCCCAAGGGAGCAGGGATCTCCATCTGTGGAGCAGTAAAACCAGAGGAATATGCCTTACAATTTAGGCTGCGAAAAATCAAAACAAGAAAAAGAATATAGATTTCACATTAACCCATCACTTCAGAAAAATTATTTTCAATTTAGCAAAACCTAACTTTCTAAGCATTCAGTCACAGAATCATTTTAAATTCCGAATGAACATTCAATTGAATGTAAAATTTTGACTGATGTGCAGAGATTTGAGGGAATTCACTTATCCCTGGAGAGAAGAGAGAGAAGTTCCACCACATAACAATGATACTGTTTACATTGTAGGCTCAGTTGTTGTTATTTTGATAGACTACTCGCTACTCACATATTAAAGGGTGTGTGCTTCTGGAAAAAATAAGTATGCTTCAGATTTATTTTAAAAGGAATATGCTATGCCAATGAAGTGCCTTTATTCCTTTTTCATTTCCAGGCAACCAATTATTAAATACTGATTACATGTTTAAGCTTATGATTATTTTCTGGGTTTTTTTTTTTTTAACCTCATTTCTGAAACACTGCCTTTACCTATTTTCTCTCCTACATCCCTCTCAGCTCTCTGAGTCTCTTTCTTGGTTTCTCTTCTTCCACCTGCTCCTTAATTGTCAATGGTCCCCAGGGCTCTGCCTACTTCTTCTGCATGTTCCATATAATTCTAGGCAATTGTACTGAAGTCCGCAGCTTCAGCTATCACTTATACATCAATAACTTCTGAGTCTGTAACTATAGCATTTGCCATTGTCCAGGGCCCACACCCATATTTCCAAGTGCCTACTCATCACTGCATGTGGGCATTCTGAAATACCTTTAACACATTCTGTCTAAAATGGAATTCAGTGTTCTTGACCCTAAACCCTTACCATTCCCAGTGTACTACTCATCAAAAACAGCACACACTCACACAGATGAGGTATGACTGAAAAACAAGGCATGTGTTTAAATTAAAAACACTTATTACAGTAAAAGACACATTGTCATAAAATCCCCTCAAAATATCCACTCCCCTCTTTCTTGGGGCACATTTATCCGATCTTTTTTATTGTTTTTTTTTTATTAATTCATGTTTGCAGTATATAATAATTACATTCCTTGTGGGGAGTTGGTGCATGTACATAACACATCTTAATTCTTTTTTCATCTCCCCTCTTTCCCCCCCTCCTCCCTTCTTTCCATCTCTTAGTTCCCTTCCCATCTGCAAAAGATCTACCCTGCTATTTCCTATAATCTATCTTTTATTTTGATCTTTATTCATATTTTGGTTTTCTCATATAAGAGAGACCATGCAACATTTAAGTGTATGTGTCTGATTTATTTCCCCTTGATTTTGCCACTTTCCAAAGCAGTTCTGGAAGTTCTCTTTTGTGAGTGTCTTTAGTTGTGCTGTCATGGCTGTCTCAATGTCCGGAACTGATTCAAATGTTTACTTTTAATGGTCATTTTGACTTTAGAAAAGAGCCAAAAGTTGCACAGTGACAGAGCCAGTGAAAAAGGTAGATGAAGACACGGTGGGATGTTTTTACAAGCCTGCCTTTCTGTTGGATGGCACTCAGCAATGGCATTCACCATATTTTTAAATCACATCTTATAAAGATGCTCATCAAAGAGAATTTCCAGTAGCTGGAAGCCTAGGAATCATGGTGCTGTCTTTCACAGCTTTTCAATGCCACAGTCTCAAATATGTTCTGAATTCCTTCAAGAGTTACCTGGAAGCATCAAAAGGAGACCACACCAGGGCAGTAAACACTAGGTTTTTCACATCCTAATTAACTGAAGCTGCTTCACTTTTTTTAAATGCTGGGGACTAAACCCAGGATCTTATGAATGGTAGGTAACCAGGAGTTTGACCACTGAGCTATGCACCTGGTCCCACTTTTATTTCTTTAATTGGCGTATAGTCTAAATACTTTTTGTCCAAAGGTTTTGCCCTGTTTCCACCTTCTTGGTTTGGCAGGTGAAGCCCTGAGTGACCTGAGCCAGGCCTGTGCCTGCATTCTCATCTATGGCTCCCGGATTCACCTTGGGCTCTAGTCAGACCAAACTAATTGCAGCCCCCAATACGTTCTTCCATATATCTTTGCAGCTTTAGATATGCACACACTCCTTTGGAACAGAATGCCTCTCCGGCAGTTCTTTGTCTGTCAAGTAAACTCTTACTCATCCCTCAGCACCCAGATTAGACATGACCTCTTGACTTCTTCTGGCCTCCACACTGTGCTACCTCTCCACATTTGCCACTCCACTCCCTCCCTTAGTGGGTTACACACCTCTGCTTTGCCCGTCACACACCTTTGGTAACTGTTTAATGACTTGTGTCTCTACCTGGACCCTGAGCTCCTTCTGGGCAAGATTTTGTTATTTCTTACTCCATCTCCTGGTCCTAGCATAGTATCTAGCCTCTGAGAGTCACTCAATAAATATTTGCTGGATGAATCTCTCAGTGACATCTATCTATTACTTCCTCTTGATCGGCAGGCTTCAGTAGATGATTCCAGGTAGAAAATGGATGATTCCAGGGAGAAGATGGATGATTTCAGGTAGAAGACGGTCCATGCTGGACCCTGGAGAAGCCTTTCCATCTCCCCCTCGCTCCGGTCGAGGCTCTGTGTTACAGACAGAATGATCTTTCTAGAACCCACGTCTGACCACACCACTGTTCACAAGCTTTCATTGGCTTCCTGTTACCCACACAATAAAGCCTCATCTCTTCATCAGTGTGACCTCAACCTTTCATGAAAAGCTACCCTGAACTAGCTCTTTCCCCTCATCTCCCACCTCTCCTTAACCCTAACCCCAAACCAGACAGACCCCGTTACACTCCAGCCAGAGCAAACTTCTTTGATTCCAAATGCACCTCACTTTTGCATACTCCACATATATGAGCATAGTTCTTTCCTGCAAGGCTTAGAATGCCCTTTGGACTACCCCCAGCTGAAGGTGAATACAGCTGGCCCTCAGAGAAACCTTCCCAGGCACTCTGTCATTGTGTGCTTTCTCCTGGAGCCTTGTTCATGGCACCACCATGTTGCATTGTGATTCTCAGTAGCTCCTGAGAGTCTCAAAGGGCTCCTCATTTATGTCTGTGCCCAGTCCACATTCCTCAGCACTGAGTCCAAACCCTTAAGCATCTCACGTTCTATTAAAAGTGTCAATTCAAAACGTTCATAAAACAAACCAAACAGCACCAGGCTGTCTTTTGCACTGGCTCGCCATGGCTCTGCCTCGGCATCTGTTACATCTCCACAACCAGCTTGTAACTTCCTTCAGGTGAGGTCTACCTCGTGTCTCGGTACTCTGCTGAGCACACAGAACTGCACATGCTGACTCAGCACCTGGGCGGACCCTAGAAAAGACTGAGGCTGGAACTCCAGTCTGAGGACCTTAAAACTATCTAGCAGCCAAGTGTGGAGGTGCACACGGTAATGCCAGTGCTCTGGGAGGCTGAGGCAGGAGGACTGTAAATTCAAGCCCAGCCCACATAACTCAGCAACTTAAGAGATCCTGTCTTAAAATAACAAATAAAAATGAAATGGATTGGGGAACTTAATTCAGGTAGGACGGTGGGTTCAATCTCCGATACTGGAAAACAAGTCTAGGGGCTCTCTATTGCTACAAATGGGTGATCTAGGCATGGCTGACACTGTTTTTCCCTTAGACAAGAACCCAAGTGTCCTTTGGCACCGGTTCATTCACCACTCTGAGCCCAGTCATATAGGCAATTTCCCCAAAATAAGCAAAATCAAATGTTTTACAGATGTGGGCAGGGATCTTAGAGGGCTCTTTGGTTTTGTTTTGTTTTGTTTTGTTTTATGAGGAAGTCTGTCAGTAAACAGAAATTGCACTTCTAAAATGAGAGCCCAGGATTTCCATTCATAGCCCTCCTTGGGTGCAAGCAGGAGTCCTAGAATTCAGTGGTTGGCTTGGACCCGTTTCTGAAGAAGGACAAATGAATTCTGCAGTGAGAATTTTGAGTTCCTGACAATTGGCCGGCAGTGATAACGAGCTCGAGAGCTGTCGGTACTGCAACCCCATCCATCTCCTTGTGGTGCTGAGTAAAGTCACACTGCTTAGCTGGCCTGGCTCTTCTCCTGGACCCAAAGCCATTTCAGAGGAATATTAGTAGATAGCATTTGTCGGTTGTCATTTCCAGACTAAAGTCAACTTGCGGGCTGCTGTGGCTGGATTTTAAACTATGTTTGGGTCCTGTGATGTTGGACATTCTGTTGCCACTGGTTTTAAGGAACAATGACAGGAAGTCACCCTACCAATCATCAGCAACAAGAAACCACTCACCAGAGGGAGAAAGAGGAGCAGGGATGTTGCTTTTTTGAAAGAGTAAACTTTGTTGATCACGTCCTTTTAAAATTACTGTTCTGTTCTTTTCATCTGTTGGGTTTGTTAGACAGCCCTTTGCAGTACTCAGGCAGCAGCCAACTGTCTTTGTGGCTTTTCTAAAACAGCAAGTTGAAGACAGGGTTCGTTTTGCACAGTTGCAAACACTCCCCACGGAATTTGGGGCTTCCTGTAACGATTCTCAGGCTTAGGGGCTTGCTGGCCGAGGATCTAAGCTCAGCTTTGGGATTCAGCATCGTCCTTGGGCCAAGCCAGGGGCACATTCGTGTGGCTAAGCTGTTTCTGGCTGCCTGTTTCTCCTCACTTATGACTGTTATACAAACCGCAAAGCAGGGAAATGCCTCTTCTCCATCTAGTTTCTCTGCTTTGGATCTTCTGACCCCTGCCAGCTGATTTCCTCAAGCCAGAATCAAGCAATCATGCTCCTCAAAGTGGCAGAATTCATTTCTTTTCATGGCGTGATCTTCCTGTTGCACTTAGTTAACTCTTGCCATTATAGTCGTATCTTTCCCCCTATTTGGTGGAGGTTGTCTGTAGTAAAAAGGGTCCTCTTGGGCTGGGTATGTAGCTCAGTGGTAGAGTGCTTGCCTAGCATGCATAAGGCCCTGAGTTTGAGCCCTAGCACTACCAAAAAACCCAAAACAACAACAATAACAACAAAAAAGTGTCAACATCCAGGTAGGCAATCCTCCTGGGACTAGTGCCAGTCTGTTGCAGGTATTCAGGACATAAATGCGGCTCCAGTTACGTTCAGAAATTTCCAAAATTCACGTTAAAAAAAAAAAAATAGAATTTCCCTCCTGCCAGCACCTCTCCAAGGAAACTGCTTGGAAGGGGCCCCTCGTATTCTGTATCTACCAACATCAGAAAGTCTCTCTAGTTTTGCAAGGTAACAAGAGCTAAGTTTGGGTAGACATTCAGGGCCAATTCTGTGTATCGCAGATATCGGTTAGTTCACTCCTCATTCTATTGGTAACAAACAGAGACTTCCAGAGAATGAATCCAGTCAATGGCAGAGGCAGATTTGAGTCCAAGCTCTCTGCCTCCAGAGCCCAAGTATACTTTCTCCCTGCAAGTGAGAGTTAGGACCCCAGAGCTGAAAGAACCCTATAAGATCATGGCGAACTCTCCTCATTGGGGAAAATGGGACCAGACAGGTGGTTCCAGACGCCATTAGTATTAAACTGGCCCTGAAATCCAGGCTCCTATCAGCACCCTTAGGACAAGTCTCTTGTGAACTAACCTTGACAAGCTGGTACAGGAGTACAAGAGCCAGCTCTCATTATGGGATGCCTCCTGTGCACCAGAGACATGCCAGGCCTTTACCTATATAAATATTTCACACCAGCCTGCAAGGCGAGAATTAGCCCTGCCTTTAGAGAGGTGAGGGAACCCAGACTTAAAGAGGCCAGGTTGTTAGTAAGAGCAGACTTGGGTTTTGTATACAGATTTTCCTGACTTTTCCCACCTACTACACTCTACCTCCAGACACCAGGGTCATCCCATGAACTCAATGCGTGTGGCTGCAGTGTGGTTTTGCTGAGTACTTAAGAGAATTTGTAGTGTCTTGCACTGATTCACCAACCACTTGGGATCCATCATACAGTCCCCTCCACCAGGTCATTTCCTTTTTGGCCATTTGTGTCACCCTCAACCATAGGGGCCACAAAACCAAGGCAAGAGGAGTTCTTTGGGCTGAAGGGAAAATTAAAATCAGCTCTAATTGTAACATAGTAAAACCCTGAAGGTGATCTTACTCTTGGGCCATGACTTCAGCAGAGAAAGTCCTTCAGAAGCAGAACAGACATCCCTGAGAGCTGAGCCCAGTTTCTCCCGTGGTCACCCCCTCACTGTGGGAATGACCCTCTGGACCACCAGAACAGAGTGTGCAACTGCGACCGTTCACTATGTGACCTTCTACGGTCCATCTAGGTGTAAATCCCTTGTCTCTCTAGGCCTCCTGGCAGGGATGAGCTTCTGGGTGGTAACTTTAGTAAGTCCATGTGCCTGCCATTCACAGCTCAGATTTCCCCTCAGATACTCGGTAGCCTTGTGTATCAGACATGCCGTGAGGGGCCTAAGCAAGGCCCAGTGCTCTCATTTCTAATCCTGCTGATGGGTGCAGGCCCTCTCTGACTTGGCTTCTGTTCCTCACATAGCATGAGTTAGCAGCACCTGCTCCAGGACCTGGCGCTTCCTCCTCTGGGCAAAAGGTGAGATCGGCTGTCAGCAGGAGGGCTGCTGTCCTGCTCAAGGGGTGCCGCTGTGTGGAGCCACACTTCAGACGGGGGTGGGGAGCATGGCTCAGGGTTTAATAGAAGGTACAGGGTACACAAGAGCTGTGAGAGATTCTAGTCCGAGCTGCATTTAGGTCTATTCATAGCGTGGGCAGTTTTCTATTGTAAATCACGCGAATGATTCACAATAGATCCTAGATAAATCATGCAAATCTGCTGCAAAATGGAGTATTTGCCACAAATAGGCTTTGAAGGGGTGTTAGTGATGAGTGAAGTACTGTTTGTGCAGTGCGAGATGTAGGAGTCCTTGAATGCATTGTATTTATGGATGATACATTTTCACAGAAGCCTTTGCTTCCAAGAATCCCAGGGCCCTCCCTGAAAATCCTGGTCTTGTAAATGCTCATAAGAATCACCAAAGGCTAATGGAGTAATGAAGAGGCCCAGAATTCCTTCTTACCCTCAATATGGGCGGCTGCCTCATCTGCGGCAGTAGCCATCAGTAGCTTGGAAAAGGCTCCGCCATTGCCTCAAGACCTACTACCACTTTGCAAGGGGGATTGAGAAGGCCAATTTAATTGAATTGATTGCCACTTACAAAGCTGTGGTTACTCCTCCAACAGCCTATTTAAAGTTTCTGAGCTATATAGAGATTAAAAAAAAAAAAAACCACCGTGTAAGGCAAAGGATGATTATCAAATTGCTTTGGGAGTCTTCAGTGTGAAAAAGATACAAAAGAGAGATTGAAAGGTATTAGTCTATGCGTCTTACTAAGGTCAGAAGAGTAAAATCTTTAAAAAAAGACTTCAGGAATAAAACTTCAGAAAATATACACACACGTATTGCTATTAGCTCAGATAAATGTGAGTTCCTATTTTAGATTACATTAATATTGTTAACCTAGTTTAAATTCCTATGGCACAGCAAGAGTCTTACATGCAAGATTTTTTTAATGCATGAGCTTTAAACTCATTTTCTTACTTTAAATAGATGTATATTAACTCTCCGTTTAGTCTGCAGGACCTCCTAGCTTAGTATAACAGCCCAGCAAAATAAGAGTGGATACAAACTCTGTAATTTACTCACAGGCATAAATGGATATATAAATGTAAAAATGTGCACAATATTTTATGCCATGCTTGGCTTCATTGTGACCTAATGTTTATAATATGTAAATAATGACTTCCTTTTAAAGCAAAGAACTTTTAATATACAGATTCATCGGAAAGTCCGTTTTCTTTCATATAAACAGAAATAAAAACCAAAAAGTATTCTTTTGCAATAAATAAATACCCAGTGACAAAGGTTACCATTGAAGGGATTAAAAATGACAGAAGTCAACAGAAAACTTTCAATATCATACTTCTACTTTAATATGAAGATACTGTTATCAAAGGAAAAGACTCAAAAAATTCTTTGATAAAAATAATCTCACGCTATCTTTGAAGCGGTTTCATTTATTTTACCACCCACTGTGTTCCTTATCAGAAGGCCAAGGGTAAGAAGTTTCCTAGTTATGATTAGGAAAGAATCTGATAGATCAGAAGACCCAATTGAAGTTGGACATAATAAGTATTAAAGTATTACATGACATTAATCCTGCCATTCCATTACTCTCTCCATCTTTGTGCACAGACTAATTATTCTGTAGCGAGTATTCAGGAGAAAATAGAAACATACTCACCATGGGCTGGAGTAATCTCTTTATTGCACCAACAAGGCTGGCTCTGTACTGGTCCAGAAACAGGCTGATATTGAGAAGAGAGCAGAATCCAGATTAAACTGGGTTTGCAAGCCGAATGATACTAATAATGGTGATAAATGGAAGGTTAATTACACATATTTACCCAACACTAAAAAAGAGAAAAGCATTTCTTTCCATTCATTTGTCTCCCAGGAGGAAAAAATTTTTCAAAAGAAGATATTCTGGTCAGTGTTACCCGACTCCATGCCATGGGTCAGGATCCACACACGATGGGGCCATGAGTCAAAGTTCAAGAACAGTTTCTAAACTGCTGGTTGTGGGTGTCATCTGGTGGAGGTGAAGCACGTGGCACTCCCCCCAGTTTGAACCTGGTCTCCCACAGACCTGGGCCCTCTGCTTACCCAGGATGCAGTGAGGTGGCCCTCCAACCACAGAAAGGATGTCAGGGACTAATGGCTGTTAGTGACTAGGGACAGGGTGACGCTCGTACTAAACCAATAACCTAGGAGTGAAGAGCCCCCAAACAGAGCTGTCCCAGAGACCATGGTATCATGGAGGTCAAGGGACCTCTGTTATCCTTTTCCAGTTCACCATGATTTTTCATTTTTCTCTTCTGGTCTTTTGGCTATTTCTGATGTTGCTGTCACCCTAAATTGGGCCTGCCTGACCCTTCTTTACCAGGCCTTTTCCTGGAAGCTTAGTACACAGGTTTTCTTTATCTGAATTTGCAGGTACCAGACTTGAGTATGGGTTACTTGGGAGTAGGTGGCAAGTTAGTTAACTTAGCCATGCCCAGGGCTATGGTTTGAATGTGTCCCTCTGCCCCCTTGTCCAATTCAGGTGTTAGCTTAGTCCCTGATGCCACAGTGTTGGGAGGTGGGAAATTTGGTATCTCATTGCCTCTCTGCCTTCTGCCATGTGAGCATACAGAGTTTCTCCCTTCTGGAAGATACAGCATTCAAGGCACCAACCTGGAGGAGAAGGCCACGCCTTCACCAGACACTGGGGCTACAAGCACCCTGACCTTGGAATTCTCAGACTCCAAAACTGTGAGCAATACATTTCTGCTCCTTGTAACTTATATGCTAAGTATAGTCTAATAGCTCAACGTGGACTAAGATACCTGGATGTTTATGAAAGCCAAGGAAAGGTTTCCCGTGGCTGGACTGCAGTGTGGCAAAAGCATCCAGTGCTGAAGGCACACAGAGGAGAACTGCGGCTCACAGTGTCTGGCTCCTGAACAAGGCTGAAGTGTCCACCGAGGGGAAGCCAATAGCATCCATTGGTGGGGACCACTTTTATTTTTTCTGAACTCCATACTGGTATTCATGATCTGACAACATGAACTTTGGAGTTCAGAAAATGTGGCTGAATCTTTGAAATCTGAGCAGACTTGTAACATCAGGATGTCTGCTTGCCAAAATCATGGGATTCCATCTGTACGGATAGCATCAAAAGGCAGTCGAGAGCTAAGAGAGAAGTGAGCACTGTGCTTGTCCTTATGGTGGGAGGTGAGCCAGACACAAGTATGCACAGATTAAATACAAATGCTAAGGCACATGAGTTTTGAACAACAGAACTGTTCTAAGGTGAGTACTAGATACCAGTTACCTCCTAAGAATTTTCATGGATTGACTCATTCATTCTTATGAGGTAGTTGTTATTGTCATTGTTGATTCTGTCCACATTTTCTAGCTAAGGAAATTGTAGCACAGAGAGGTTCAGAGTCACACAGCTACTAATTGGCAGGGCTGGATTCACACCTACACCACGGGGCATCAGGGTCTATGCCCTGGACCATAGCATCATACAACCTCTCCATCTAATTCCATTTACTCCTGAGCACGGAAGAGGGGCAAAGATGGGTTAGAGGCCAGAGTAGATCATCAGAGGGCTGGAGTTAGGCAGGGTTGGCTAAAAGCCATTCCCTGGGTGTTTGCATCTTTAGTGCCGTCTTCATTACCGAGCTCAGTACTGCAAGCAGAGTGTTTGGAGGTTCTCTTCCCATCTTCCTGTGTTCTACAGGTGCCCTCTACCTAGGCTCTCAACTTCTTGAAGGCAGGGAACATCTCGTGGTTTTTTTTTTAACCTCTTCCACAGCATTTGGAAAGGAGTTATGGCCATAGTAGTCTACAAGATTGATCGACTCCCAAGGAAGAACCCCAATCCTGGGGAGGTGGCAGTACGATAAAGGTGTACGGCCTGAGGGTGGATGACACAGGCCTTCAGCTTCTGACCCATTGCTTCTAAGTTGTGTGTTTACAAAGCAAAGAGAAAGAGGACTGCTCTACATAAAAATTGACGCTGATAGCTTTTAAAAACCGGGGATAGTTGAGATACTTTTCAAAAGGCATCTTAACTCAGAACCTAAGTCCAAATACATTTTTTGGAATGCAACGTGAAAAACTCTTCCATTCACTTTTTGGATTTACCCTCCTATAGTGAGTGGTCCCTCACCCCATAACTGGAACTTCCAGCAAGTCTGTGCATAAGCCAGATCATGAAGGGCCTAAGCAACGCCCCTATTCCAGTCCCCTTGCTGCAGCAGGTCGGTCCCTTCTCATCTGGCCTCTCTCCTCCTCACACAGCATGATAAGCTCCACATGCTCCAGGACGCGCCTCACCCTGCTCTGAGCTAACAGTGAGTATGGGCTGCTGTCAGGAGGGCTGCTGTCCTCTCTCCGAGGGAGTCACCACCCTGTGGAGCCACATGTCAGACAAGGGCGAGTGTGGTTCAGGTTTAGGACAGCTCTGGCTTTGACCTGCTGTGTGACCTTGGACAAGTCACTTCATGCAAAGCCTCAGTTTCCTTGTCAATAAAAGCCCACCCGTGTGGCTGTTCTGGGCATCAAGTTTGTACTATACATTAGTTCACAAATATTGTCGATCATCAGTGGCATTATTTTAGACATCACGGATAAGTATGAAAAGACAAAGCCCCTCCTCAAGGAGCTTCCATTCTGAGTTCAGTACAGTTCCCCAGTCCCAGCACAGCAGTGTTCATGCAGACAGCATAAAACAAATATCTACTTGTCCACTTGACAGCTCATCACAGCCCTAGAAATGGACGATGTTTATACAGGGCGTGTACTGCAGCAACCCTAAAACAGACTGTCCACACACCTTTAGCGGTGTTGTTGGGTGTGAATCAACATTTAGGCAGGATGTTTTGGCAGACAGGTTCTGTTCTGCTTTGATGAGTCTCTCGTTCGAGAGTGAGCAGTGAGAAGAACAGTTCACGAGCGGTGCCCAGGAAGTCAGTGCTTCCGTTTCTTTGGTCAGCACAGAGTCACAAAGGCTCTTCTGGGGACAGTGTCCATTCAGTGGGAAGAGGACCCTTCACATGAGCCAGTCGCTGGGCACAGAAAGGAGGGAGAATTGTACCATGTCATCCCAGCAATCAGGATAACCCAGGAACATGTTCTGATCTTTAATAAAACTACATCCTTATTTTTCAGAGTACAGAATATGTCCAATGCAAATGCTACAAAAATTCGTCATTGTATCATATGAAGCAGCAATTAATAGCCCTTATGGATTGCTGAGAAAGGAATTAAATTCTAAGTCTTTTTTTGAAGTTTGCCTTTTAGGACACTATACCTTGTTTTTAGTGAGGTAATATTATCTTCAGTTTTAATAATTAAACATTTTGATTTTGTTTCTTAAGAAAACTATCACTGAGCCAGGTGTACTGTCCATGCCTGTAATCCCAGCACTCCGGGAGGCTGAGGCAGGAGAACCACAGATTTGAGCCCAGCTTGGGCAACTTAACAATTTAGTGAGATCCTATCTCAAAACAAAAAATAAAAATTGGGTTGGAGATGTAAGTCCCTGTGAAGGCCCTGGGTTCAACCCCCAGTACCACACAAAAAATTATCACTGTAAGAAAATCTCTGTCCATTACTCAAGCCTATTAAGATAACTGGCAGGTTGGGATATGCCAGAGCTAAGCTGACGAGCTAAGCAAAGGACTACTGAGTTTAAATCTGTGCATCCTAAGAGCTGGTAAGATTGTTAGAAAAAGATGAACTGCGCCTCACCAGCTGAGCTTAAAGCACACCCTAAAAAGCACTCTTTCCACTGAATGTTGGTGATGATGACAAAGAGGTTAACATCACAGCGACCTGGAAAGCACAGCTTAGCAGAGGACACACATTCCAAACACAGCACAAAGGCAATGCCATCAACTCCATTCTTCCAAATCAAATTTCCCAAAAGCAATTCTCGTAGTCCTCGAATAGATCTTTATTCCAAGCCAGCTCACTTTTCTACTTAGTGCCGATACAGAATTTATAATGCTTTGTAGGGTATGTCATCTGAGCAATTTCAGTGTGTTTTAGTGCGAGTGATATGTAATCTCCTGAAAATTCACCCCTTAAATAAGTCCTAATGGCTCAGAGAACAGCAGTAGCTTAAGTGGATCTATTTAAAAAGGCTGAGTGGGTCAGTGATGGGGATGGAGATACCATTTCAACTCTCCCTTCAGTTACTGATCAAAATAAGCTGACAGTCCAGTTTGCCCATTAAAATGCACGCACACACACCTACACACACACGCACACACACACCCCTCCATGTCACTGCTATGGTAGCAACACTTGCTTTGTTCCGTGGATCTGAATCACAGATTTTCTGACAAAGGAAAGGTGTTGGGCCACTTTCATCACCTCTCTTAGAATCAGAATTGTATGCAGAGCACGGAGCATCTGTAATTCCTCTCATAGAGATATTCATTAGTGCAGAGTATAAGGAGACATTTCTCTCTGTGAATATCTGCAGAAAGGAAGACCCCTGTGCAGTTTTCATGGTGAAATGTGCTAAGTTAAATTCATTGCTTTAGATTTAACTTTAAGCAGAAGGGATGGCCTCTTCCAATATTTATTAACTGATTTTTGTGGGAGCTCAGAGTGATGTCATACTTTACTCTCAGTTGCCTCCACCCCTTTAGTTGGGAGATCTTGGACAATTTGTATGTTTTCTCAGGGATAGAGTCTTCCCAGGGCTGACTACATTTCAGCTAATGATCTTTTCAGATGTAAGGGGCTGTGAGTTATGATTTAGAACTATCCATGCTCGCATACTGGGAAGACAAAGACATTTACAGTATTTCCACTTAAAAACCAAACTTTTTTCATCATCTAGAAAGAAGTAAAAAGGATCAAAAAAAGAATGCACAGTATGATTGCAGTACAAAGATACTGAAAGAGCAATCAAGGTAGGGTGGACAGGTCCCTGTACTTTTTCCCGCTTCTTTCCCAAGTCTCAGGCTGTGGGCATGCAGATGTGCTGAGTGTGCCTCATACCCAGCCCCACTGGTGGATTAGGCTCTGGGTGGCATTGCAGACATGCTTTCTAACAGAGAGGATTTTTTGAAGATTCAAACATACAGAGTCATTTCTATTTTTGCAGAGCTACAATAAACTGGAGGGCCATCAAACATTGAATGAAAGTGTTCGCTGGATTTTATTTATTTATTTATTTATTTTTTTTGGTGCTGGGGATCGAACTCAGGTCCTTCTACTTACAAGGCAAGTACTTTAACCACTGAGCTAAATCCCCAGCTGTTCGCTGGATTTTAAAAATCTAACTTGTAGACCCTTAGATTATATTATGATTGAACAGGAGTCTCAAAAGGCAGTTTAAAAATTAACAATAACTCCCTCTTCTAAATGCAGCAAGGACCAGGCTGGACCACATTCCAGCAGAAAGGAATCCTTATATTAAACTCAACATTAAACAAGTCAACTGAGGAACTTAATAGGTAGGGTTTTTTCCCCCACACCTGTGGTTATATATTCTAATATTCTGATGTTTGTCAACAGCATCCTTTTACAGGTGTACCTTGATTTTTCCTCTGTTTATTTCAAAGTTGACATTTTATAAGTTATTTAGGAACTGCTGAACCATGAAACTATTTTTCATTGTCAGAAATGCTGAATGGTGAAATAATAACTAGCTTTCACAGTTTGCCTCTTTATTTTATAATCTCGTTGAACTACTAAATTTGGAAGTGAAGTAAGAGACGGTCTCTTCTGGGAAATAAGTTATTTCCCCCACTGCCCACAGGCTTATGAATGTTTGAATGTAAATATATGAATATATGAATGATTTAAGAACATAAACATATCACCGCTTGTTGTAATCATGTGCATTTTACTTGAACCACAATGTGGGTTTCGAATAGGTTTGTGAATAGAGCTTGTTTTCATGTAAATGGGATCAAGCAGTACCGCTGGTTAGCTATTCAGGGAATCAGACAATGCCACCCTTGCTGGAAATGCTTCAATAAGAATTTAATCCATGTACCACATATTTGAACTCCAACTCTTGCTTCATATTCCTGTGACCTAATCCAGATCTCATTGACTGACAATGACTAACGGATGGTGTGAGACTTACTGTGATCTATTTATGTGTGGTACCTCTTTCTGGCACCGAGTATTTCAGGTTTCACCTTGGAGGTAGCATCTAAACAGAGCTTTCTTTCTCTGCCCTGTGAGTTTCTAAAATAATGCGACATGGCCTGCCCGCCCCTAGAAGCGGGATCCAGGCAATATAACTCCTATGGAGAAACACCAAACCTACAGGACATAAAAGACTCATGACATCCTGCGCTTCACTGCTGCACGCATATCATAAACATCACTGTACTTTCTAAATTCCTAAGCAGCTTACCAATCTCTCTGAATATGAAGAGAGACCATTACCAAAGCATTTCTTTCGGAAATAATATCAGCATCGCAGTGAGAGTAGCTTAATGTTTCACATTTACAAATGGGAAATTACAAACAGCCTGACATTCTGGCACTTACAACACCAGGAAAAAAAAACTTAACAGCAATTCATGCACAGAAAAACCATTTATAAAATGAAGCTTGGTATATTTAATTCATTTGGAACTACAAATTCTCACACAGCCAGCAGGTGTGTTTGTGTGTGTGTGTACACATACATACATATAATATTGCATTATGTTATGTATTTGTAATGAAAGCTTTAAACTGAGTATGTGACTCTGTAGTCAGCTAGGAAAAAAGACTATTTTTCAAACATGTTGTGTGGCTATTTTTAACCTAACTGGGAACATTAATCAGAAAAGAGCTTAAATCTTACTTCCACTGCTTGTATCTCTGGTACAAATAGGATGACATGGTGTGAGTGTCCATAACAGAAGGTATGACAAAGCCCGGCTGTTCTGATATTGGTGTGAAGGGCAAATTCAACTCTAAATCTCTTGGCTAGACCTGCCTTTCCCCCCATCATCAGAGCCCATCGGGGTGTGACCCTCATCTAAACCTTCAAGAAGGCGCTGCCCCTTCCTTCTTGCTGCTGCTCTCTGATCTGACTTCCTTGCTTAATCTGATCTAATCCTGCCAGCATTATCTTCATCTGTGCAATGAAACCTGGAAGATCCTTTCTCATATTTGGTGAGGAAAGGCATTTACTAAATTATTTGCTGAAATCATGTGGTGAAACTTTAGCTCCTTATTTCTGATTAGATGAGGGGTGTGGAATTGAGGTATATTATCAATGATTAGTTAGAAATCCAGGTTGCTCCCCTTTTTGGATGCAAAGAGACCAAAAGAGTCATGCAAAAAAAAAAACCTAAAAGAGCCACGAAAAACTAGAAAACCTCAGCTAAAAATAGAATAAAATGTTTATTATTCATTGGGAAGTATTTTTCAGAAGAAAAAATAAAGCAAAGCTAATTCTATTGACTTTGGTAGGAAAGTGATCTATTGACAATTTATTCAAATAATAATAATAATAATAAAACTACTTCCTAAAAATGGCATTCAACTCTCCTCTAGGAGAAAATCTTCTCTGGGTTCTGGATCTTATGATTACGTGTATCAGTATATTGAACCTTCATCAGAACCTACACTTGCATTTTTAAATCTACAGTGCCACAATAATCATCATGATGAAACTACAAATAAGATTTTACTGTTAACAGAGATAATACTTGTGAACTGTCCATGTTTCCCATATGTTGAAATAATTACTACTCAAATTGCAAGCAGAAATACATAAGAATAGTTGAAATAATTATTAAGGTCTAATGCATATTTGTCCTATAACTTAGGATTAGACTTTCATTAATAAATAAGTAGATTGGGCTAAAAGAGAATGTATAATGTAAATTATTTTTAAAAAGCAGGCACCTGACAGAGATTTGCATGTTATTATTTGCATAAGAATAAAATGTAATTTTATACTTTTGTATTATGTATAATGAAATATCATAATTGAATACACTGAAAATATTAGATAGCAAACACACATTTTAAGAAAGACTGTTTCCCCAAAGATTTTCCACAGAGATGTTTATTTGCTGGAGAGGATATATGTGTGTACACATATATATTCCCTTATATCAATAGTCAGATCTCTCTTAAGAAGTAAGCTAATTGAGCTGTTTGTGTTGATAAACTCCTTTTTCTCCAGACTATTCCACTCCGAGCCATAATTATTTGCAATTTGCCTAAGTCGTCCATTTACTGATACGTCAAGCATGAAACAGAGGCAATTCCAGAAAATGGAAATGCTTCTCAAAATCAATCTTTGGGAAATAATGTGGTAGAAGTTACTGTGTGATAGAAGACTACCTTATAACTGTCACATGGAGATGAATATTAATTTGTTGAGGTTAAGGTGGCTTTGTGCTTCATTTGTTGACTTTGCTTAGCCATCAGCAAAGCAGCACAGCCCAATTACTCCAGCAAAGCCATTTTTTCTACCAGGAGTTTTATGATTTTTATGTACTTACCAGTCAGCACACATAACAATGTCAAAATGTCCTTCCAGTTGAGAGACATCTGTCTCATTATCCCATCGTAAAACGCTTGAGGAGAAAAAGATTTTAAAAATTATACTTAGGCTTTTTTTTTAACTTTTGATTTTGAGCTCTTAACATTTTTTGTGGCACTTGAAATTATTTAAAAGGTATATACAAATGATTTCAAAAAGATATAATAAAAAACTAGGATGTAACTGTCTTCTCTATTTTATTTAGTCTTCACATCTAGAAAAGAAAGAAAACTTTATTTAAATACAATAATTAAGCTTTTGCTAATTTTTATAGGTCTTTGTAGACAAGCTAGAGAGAAATATCTTATCTTACCATGGTCACTGGAACAATTCTGGACCCTTAATATCAATGAGGTACATACTGAAATCAAAGTGTTCCCTATCTGACTGGAGTACGAATTTATAAAATAAGCAAAGTGAAACTTGGTGGGTATCTACCTGCCTGGCATGTCAGTTACATTTTTTATTGATGAAATGTGCAAGCTGGCAGGATAGATGAGGAGAACTGCCAACTTGTATTTCCTCATACTGACACTTAGGCTCCAAAGGAGGATTCGTTTTTAAAGCCCACATTAATAATAATAATAACTAATAACATGCATTTGAAAATTCTGGTTGTGTTTATAAAGACGACTAGAGATTTGCACTACTCTGGATTGCTAACTGTGATGATTAGCATTGTACCATATTAGAATGTTTCAATGATTTTTCTCTCTCTACCACACTAAAACTGTGATTTGCAGTACTAGTTTTTAAAAGTAAAATTCCATTACTATCTCCTATTTTGATTCTCTAGAGATAAGCTGAGTGATCATATCTACCATATCCAGTTATATTTGCTTATTTTTTGTGGGTTCTTTATTTCTTCTACATCTTCCCTGTGTGAACAGTCATGTGTTTGAATATAAAAAAATGTGTTAGTCTAGTCAGCCCAAAAGTTCTTTCCACATACATTGATATCCATCAGTGCTGGTGAATTTAAAAGATTCCACATGTCATCACAAGAATGCCTGCACAGGCTGAGTGCGCACTGGCCCGCCCTCATGTGCATCGTGCTTACTGAGCACCTACCTACAGGTGTCAGGCTCTTTTGCACCATGGACCAAGCCTTCACAGAGGCAGCTGGTGAGCCGCATGGCCATGTGCACCCCTAATTCCAGTGCGGTAACCTGTGTGCTGTGTGAGCAGACTCAGCACCAGGGACAACTTCCCCAAAGTGGGCTCAGGGTTCACAGGTCCAGTGACATGGGCACATGCTTTATGAATTTATGCTAGTGTCATTAACTTGCCAAGGCCCACTGGAAAGCCAGGAAACAAAGGAAACCAGAAAATCCCTGGGAAATGAACGCTGACTTTGTTTTTGGATTCCTCAGAAACCCCACGCACTCAGGGACAGCAAGGAGCAACCAACACCAGCTTTTCTGGACCTCCCAAGGCTTCTGGTGCTATGGGACTTGGGCTCAGTGCAGAGTGAGTCTGCTCAGTCCTCACCAAAGACCAGAGAGTCCTCCAGAGTTTTGAGGAAGCTTTCAGCTGTGGATCACCGCAGCAGCTGGGACGAGTGGTCTCTAAGTGAGAAACTGAAGTGCCCAGCCTGGTCACATGGACCGTAACACATTCCCAGAGGCACTGTACTCAGTCTCACAAGGCTTAAGGCCATGCTATCCCTATAACCGGAAGCAGGTGACACAGAGAGAAGGTGGTGTGATCAGGACCCTGCTTTAGCACAAGAGACACATGGAAGTTTACAATTTGATTTCCTACTCTCAGGAGGTGTGTAAGTTTGGGCAATTCCTTAACCTCTCTGAGTTTGCTTTCTGACTCCATAATTCAAGGAGCTGATCCTTTCGGTGCCTCATTGCCAAAGACCCTGCCTCACCATCCAGACTGCCACACACGGCCAAGCTCTCAGAGCAGTGCTGCAGCTATGGTTTGCTTGCACACAACTGGTTGTAAAATTCAGTAGCAAATTAATCGAAAAATGAGATTTAAAAAACAGTATGTGAAACACAAAATATAAATAAAGAGCAAAATAAAAGATAGATAATAGGATGTAGAGAGATAGATCTTTTGCAAATGGGAAAGGGACCAAGGGTCAGGGGAGGGGGGAGGCAGGGAGAGGGGATAAAAAAGGAATTAAGATGTATTACATACACGTACCAATTTCCCACTTTATGTACTACAGACATGCACTAATATAGGAGAAATATCTTTTTTTTTTTTTTTGTGCCAGAATCGAACTCAGGGTCTTGTGCTTGGTAGGCAAGCACTCTAACCACAGAGCTAAATCCCCAGCCAGACATGCACTAATATAGAAAATAGAAAAAACAAAAACAAAAACCAAAAACCTTGACTTTGAATTTCAGAACACACCTCATCACAGAGGGTAACACGCAGTTCACAGCCTGGCAGTGTCCACAACCCACATGCTGAGTGGCACTGCACTAGACCTTGTCTTTCCCAGTGACCACCACCTTCCCCACTTTCAGACCATCCCCTCCTCTCTTCCACAGCTCACTCATTCGGAAGTTTCTCCAGTCCAACCTCAATCTCACTGGTCTCCAATCCGCTGATACTACCAACAGGTCACGATTCCTCTTCCCTGATGTTTATCTTCCTTCATTACACAGATTAAACTCCATTTTAATTAATCTCTGGCATGCCCCCTCAACTCTTTCATCTCTCTCTTCCTCATTTTTGTTGCATCCAGCTCTCTGCCTGGCCCATGTGTACGTGTGTGCCCTTGAATGTGGTGGACAGCACACAGCACCGTGACTGGCTGTACTTTAAATTCACAGCAACGAACCTCGAGGGACCCTTAATCATGGCTGGCAGTTATGCTTACATTTCCTTTGTCCATTTGATCTTCCGCTCTCCTAAATCATTATTTCGGACCTTCTCTCTTTTCAACATTCTAACACTACCTCCCTCATTCTCGCTTTGAGCTGATAGCCTTGCATCCTACATTACTGTCAAAATTGCAGCAAGCAGTAGAAATTTGCTGAATTCCCACCACCATAGCGCTACCAGCATCTGCACCAGCATACTGCACCTTCCTGCCTCGTATCACACTCCTGTGACAGCTGCGCCTCCTTACACAGTAGACCCTTAGACAGTAGGGGGTCTACTGTCTCATCTTCTGTAGGACAGGCAGTTCCCTCCCTCTTTCCTCTACTGTCTGCTCTTCTCTCTCTGAATTATTCCCATCTGTCTTCAGCCATACAGTTATTTCTTTCCTCATGAAATACCTTCATTTGATGCCACTTTTCTTTCCAGTTATCATTCCCGTTCTCTACCTCTTTGAAGCCAAATTCTACTCTCCTCCCATTCGAGCTTCAATCCACTCCAATCAGTTTTTGTCTCTAGTTACTGAACTGCTCTTGTAAAACTCAACCAAAGATCTCCATATTGTTAATATCAGATCAGTTCTTAGTCCTCCTCCTCCTCAACCCACCAGCTGGAACCTCTCTCATGAACTCCAGATTTATATATCCAACTTCCTGTTTTAATACTTCCACTTGAATAATTACCATAGACAACTCAAGCTTATAATGTCCACATTTGAATTCCTGAGCCTCTTTCCCAAATTCACTTCATTCAGTCCTTTTCTATCTTGTTAATAGTAATTCTATCTTTCCAGTTACCAAAACCATTTTCCATCTCACATTAAATATGCCAGAAATGTAGTTAGCTCTACCTTTGAACTATATCAAAATACAACCACTTCTTTCCATTTCCACAGCTCACACCTAGTCTAAACTGCCACCATTTTTCATCTGAATTATTGCAGGCTCTTCTAATTTGTTTCCCCGCTTTCATCTTTCACCCTACAATCTCTGCTCAAGAAAGCATCTAGAGTGATCCTTTTAAAACATATATCAGAGCAGGAGTTTTGTCTTTTTCTCTGTAATGATTTCTCTCTCTTCATTCACAGTAAAAGATCAAGTCTTTATAGTGACTTAGGAGACCCTATACCAGGGCTGGTGAACCTTTTAGAGATTTCACTGATACAAATAGCTCACTGTGGCACGCGTGCCATAGGTTTGTCACCACTACCCTATACAGCTCACCAGTTATCACTCTGACCTCACCCCCTATTTGTCTCTCCCTTGTTCTCTTCACTCTAGTGACTCTGACCTCCTTGGGGTTTCTGGAATATGCCATGTATACTTCTGTCCCAGGGTCTGGGTGTCGGCTGCTTGCCCCGCCTAAATGCTCTTCCTTCAGCTATCCCTATGGCTCACTCCCTAATCTCTTTCAAATCTTTCCTCAAATGAGTTACCTTTTCAGAGAGGCATCCATTGACCATTTATTTCCAGCCCAGCAGTAGAAAGGCCCTGTCTTGTTCTTTATTTTCCCCTAGCAGATAGTAATCTTTAATGTGCTATATCATTAACTTACTAACTTTATTCTCCCTCTCCCCACTAGCATATTAGCACCATAGGGCTTAGAGATTTTTTTGGTGGGTGCTGGGGATCAAACTTGGGGCCTTGCACTTGCTAGGCAAGCACTCTATCACTGAGCTAAATCCCCAACCCCAGGGCTTAGAGATTCTTAAAGTCTGTTTTATACAATGATGTAGTTTCAATGCCTAGAGCACACAACTGCTATATGAATGAATTGTGTGTGAATGTATCGAGCACAAGGCCTGGTATACACAATGCATTCAGGGAGTTCTCTAAATAGAAGTTATGAAGTTGTTCTCCGAATAGAATGTGTACATAGCTACATGTGAAGAAAATTAAAATGCTTTCTGGAAATTCTGCTTCCAGCAAAGATGAAGTAGCAAGTACTTCATTTACCCTTCTGCCTGAAACAATAAAAAAAAAAAATCAGCAGATTATTTAAAGCAATTGTTTAAGGAATTGAACATCAGTAGCAAAGGACATTGATCCTTGAGAAAGGAGAAGCAAATGAAGTGAGCCCAACCATTATGCCAGCTTACTGCCTTGAGAGTTTCCAGGCCAGAGCAGAGAGGGGGAACTGAGGCAGAACCAAGTGGACTTCCCGAGAAGGAGCTAAAACTGAGAGTCTGGGGAAACCAAGTAAGTTAGAATCCCCAGGACAGTACTGAATAGAAGAGAGCTGTTGACAGAGGCAGTCTGGAGGGCTGTGGATGGTCCTGCCGGGGTACCCTGCAGATCCTGATTAGTACGTGTGTGAGGAAACTGCCTGTGTGTGGGAAGAGATCATCTATGCAGGCTGGAAGGATTGGGCCATTGCTCACACAGGGCCTGGAGCAGCACTTGTTTTCACCAGTCAGCCTAAAAAAAGTCACAATTTCCAGGTGTTGGAAAAGTCCTCAGGAAGGTCTTGCTTTAGTAGTAGGAAATAGTTAACACTAGACTAAATGCTGCTCTGGTTCTGCCTAACAAAGATAAAACTATTTCAAAGTAACTTATCAGTATCCCAGGACAAAACTCAAAAATATATACAGGAATATAAAAACATCCAGATCCGAAGAAGGTAAAATTCTAAATTCCTTGTATACAGTCAAAGATGGTGAAACATGCAAAGAACTGAATAAAACTCATAATAAGAAAATAAATTAAATAATTGAAATTAACCTAACACACAGATGTCAGAATTAGAGAAGGGCATTAAATATTTGCCATAACAGTAATTAATATATTCAAAGTCAAGTAGAGACAAGGAAGACAGTTTTTAAAGTCCTCAGTCAAACTTTAGGAGATGAAAACTACGATCTCTGAGAGAGAAATACTCTGGATTAGATTAACAGCAGATTAGACACTGCAAAAAAATAGAACTTGAAGATGAAGTGACGAATACTATCCGAAATGAAAGATATGTATAGGAAAAAATGAATACAAGAAAAACTAAAAAGAACATTGGTAAATGAGCTGTAAGACACATTTAAGTGGCAATTATAATATGTGTGTGACTGGAGTTCTCAAAGGTCAGAAGAGAAGGGAAGACAGGAGAAATATCAGAAGAAATGTCTGGAAACTTTCCTAATTTAATGAAAATTGTTAACCCATAGGTTAAGAAATTTCAAGAGATCCCAAGCACAAGAAACATGAAGAAAACAGGAAGGCACATAATAATTAAATTGCCCAAAAGCAGCACTAAAGAGAAAATACGAAAACTCATAGTGGAAAAAGGAGGATGACAGCACATCTCCCGTGAGCACTGAGCAAGTCAGAGGACAGAGGAGGGGCATCGCGACACTGCTGAAAGGAATAAAAACCTACCTGCCTACATAGAATTATACAGTCAGTGAAAAATATATTCCAAAGAAAAATGAAATAGATGTTTTTGGACATAGAAAACAGCTGAAGGAATTACTTACAAGCAGATCTGTACTACAAGAAATGCTAATGGAAGTACTTCAGGTAAGAAGGAAAATGATAACAGATGGAAATATGGATCTACATAATGGAATGATGAGAGTAAGAAACAATAACTCTATAGGTACTTATGTAATAATTTTCTTCTTATTTAAATCTCTTTAAAATATAATTAACTAGATGAACAAATAGAAATATTGTGGACTCTATAACATGCATAAACAAAATGTAGGACAACAATAGGATAAGCACAATACTAGAAGATAGTTCTAGTATCATGAAGTGGTATATCATTTGAGGATAGATTGTAATAAGTTAAAGATGTATACTATAAAATCTAAAGCAATTACTAAAATAACAAAACTGTTACAGTTAATAAACCAACAAAGGCAATAAAAGTGAATAATAAAATAAACAATTTAATCTAATAGAGTGCAGAAAAAGATGAAAAGAACAAAGAATAGAAGAAACAGAAAAAAATAGCAAGATAACAGATTCAAATCTAACCACATCAGTAATAGTACTGTATGAAAACGGTCTCAACACCCCAATTAAAAGGCAGACAACAGCAGACTGAATAGAAAAGCTAGGCCCACGTATATGTGGCTTACAACAAATGTATTTTAAATATAAAGACACAAATGGGTTAAATGTACAGTATGAAGAGAAAAAATACAAACACTAGTTAAAAGAGCACTAGAATGATGTATTAAAATCAGGGATAGTAAATTTCAGAGCAAAAATGTTCCTAGCAGTAAGGAAGATTGCTTTGTAATGTTAAGGGGACAATTAAAAAAGCAGACATAACAATTCTAAATGTTTGCACACTGAATAATAAAGCTTTCACTATGAAGTCCAAATGGATAGGACGACAAGGAAATGAAGACAATACCACAATTATAGCCAGTGATTTCAGTACTCCTCTCTCAGCAATTGATTAACCAAATAGGTAGAAAATCAGAAAGCTATAGATAACTTTAACAACACTATCAACCAACTTGTCTTAACTGATATTTATACAATATTCAGCAAGGGCCAAATGTATGTTCTATTTACAGATAGAATACTTACCAAGATATACTTATTCTGGGTCAATAAATTAAAAGGATCCAATTCATATAAAAATATGTTCCTTGACCACGAAATAATTAAATTAAAAATCAATAATAAATTAGAATCAATATTCTTTACAAAATCTTCAAATATTTGGAAAATGTAATAATACATTTTTAAATAGTCTAGAATCCAAAGAAAAAATCAAAACAGGAACTTGAAACTATTTTGAATTGAATGAAAACATCAAAATGTGTGGACCACAAAGAATTTAGAAGGAAATTAATAACACTACATGTCTATATTAGAAAAGAAAGGTCAAGACGATGAACTCAGTTTCTAGCTAAATAAATAGGAAAAAGATGAGTAAATTAAACTCATCATAACCGGAAGAAAGGAAGTAATAAAGGTTACAGTAGAAATGGACAAAATAGAAAACAGAAAAATAATAAAAACCAATGAAACCAAATACTGCTTCTTTGAGATCAATAAAATTGATAAACTTCTAGTCACACTGATCAGGAAAACAATGGAGAAGATATAAATCACCAATATCATAAATAAGAGACGTGGCAGCATTACAAATTCTACAGATATTGAGGAACATACAGCATATAAGTGTGTATGCATACATATATACACACAGTTGGCCATAAAATATATATAAATACACACGCATATTTCGATTTATTATGATCAAGTGGTATTGTTCCTAAGATTATAAAAAACTGTTTTAACATTTCAAAATTGAACAACATAATCCACAGTATTAACAAACTAAAGAAACAGCATATGATCATCTCAAACAGTGCAGAAAATGTATTTGAAAAAGTCCACCTCTATTCTCTATTTAAAAAAAAAAAACTTTCAGTAATTTAAGAATAGAAGGAAACTTTTTCAACCTGAAAAAGTTCACGTATGAAAAATCTAGTTAACATCACACTTAATAGTGAAAGACTGGATACTTTCTTTTGACAGCATCAACAAGAAAGGGATGTTTCTTCTCACTATTCAGTATTGCACTGGCAATTCCAGGTAGTCCATAAGGCAAGAAATAAAAAAAAATTTAGATCTATAAGGGAGATGTAAAATTATATTTATTAGCAGGCAACACACTCATATATGTAGAACATGCAATGGGTTATGCCAAAAAGCTATGCGAACTAATGAGAGTTTAGCAGGCTTGCAGGATTCAAGATCAGTAGAAAGATCAGTTGTATTTTATGCAAATGAAAATAACTGGAAATCGAAATTGCCCATTCTATACCATTTATAGTAGTATAAACATTTTATAAAAGCATAAACATATAAAACACTGAAGGATTATTTCAATTTAAGAGAAACTGAATAAGACCTAAATGAACACAGACAATCCAAATAAGCAAGGAATAAAATGATATCTTAAGAACTGGCTATCTGTATTTTTAAAAAATAACTTCAATCTATATTTTGAATCATATGCAAAAAATTCACTCAAGATGGATCATAATTCTAAAGGTAAAATCTAACATTTATAAAATTCGTAGATGAAAATCTTTGTAACCTCGTGTTGAACAAAAATTTATTAGACACACACAAGATGCAACCATTCACAAAAGAATGAATTGGTAAACTGAATGTCATTAAAATTAAAAACACTTGCACTTTGAAAGACATTCTGAAGAGAATGAAAAGCCACAGGCTGGGAGAAAATGCTTGCAAATCACATATCTACTAAGGAGCTCATATTCAGTACCTATCAGGAACTATTGGAGTATGTCAATAGTAAAAAACAAAAAATACAATTTTTGAAAAATGGGCAAAACTGAGTTCGATCCCCGGCACCACAAAAAAAAAAAAAATGGGCAAAAATTTTAACAGACACTTTACCGAAGATACATGAATCTCCAATCAACACATAAAAATATATCCAGCATCATCAGGCATTAGAGAAATTTGAATTAAACTTCAATGAGAATCCTTTCTTATTAGAAATGACTATAATTTAAAAGATACTTATTAGAATAGCTATAATTTAAAAGGTTGATCATATTGAGAATTGGCAATGATGTGGAGAAAAGGGAATTCTCCAACACTATGATGGGAATATAAAATAGCACAAGACTTCTGAAAAGTTTGGTATGTTCCTTAAAAGTTAAATACATGCCTCTGTATCTATGTTTTATCTATTTCACTCTTAGGTCTTAATCCTAAAGAAAGCATATATCCACCTATCCACACTTGTACAGAAATGTTCATAACAGCTTTATTTGTAATAGCCAAATCTAGCAATGATAAAAAAGTTCATCAAGTGAAAGAACAAATTCCACTTACAATAGGATGCTAGTCAGGAGTGAAAGAGAAAGAACTATTTGATACAAGGAACAACATACATACATTGCAAAATAACTTTACTGAGTAGAAGACTGACTAAAGTGACTGTCTTTATTTAAAACTCTAGAAGTTAGACCCCAATTTTCAGTGAGAAAAAGCAATTCAGTGGTTTCCTAGGGAAGGAGGAAACTTAAAGGATTAGAATCAGGGATCAAAAGAGAGTAAGCAGAAATTTTGAGGGGTGATGGATATGTTTACTCTCTCCATTGTGGTGAAGATTTCAAGGTTTACACAGATTTCAAAACTTAGAATGCTATTGAATGTCAAGTTATTGAATGTCAATTTTACCATTAACACATTTTTAAAAAATCTTTTTGAAAAAAAATCAGTGTCTAGTTATAGTATAACTAGACCCCTAACCAATATAACTTTTACAACTTAGGGCACAATGCTCATGTGCAAAGACATGTAAAGGACAGTTCTACCAAATATCCAAATCATATCAACACGTTAGTTGCAGTTATACTGACATCAATGTAAAATTTATGTTGTCTCCATTTTATTTCATCACAATGTCAAAATTTTACCTCTATTTGAGTTTTGTAATAATTTTACAGATAGAAATATCGCAAAACTAATCATCTATATTGAACTCCCCTTGCTCTAGAGAAATCCTGATAGCTACAGGCACACCACAGCCGGTACGTTTAACAGGTACAGTATGGCAGAAAGAATGGACAGGCTTTGTAGCTACATTGCTCTGACTTCAAAGGCCAGCTCCACCAGGTACAAGCCAGTGAGACCGAGAGGCACTCTGAGTATCAATGCCCTCATCTGTAAAACAGACAATAATAATTGCACTGGAGGATTAAGCACTGAATGAGATAGAGTAAGTGAAAGCATTATATTATGAAAGTGTGCTGTAGGCAGGAGCTTGATAAATAGCTGTTTCTCCTCCTTCACTCTCACACTAACATATCATCTCTTCTCATTCTGGCTTTGAGTTTAGAGTGTCAACCTGAAGCACAAAACCAAGTCTGTTTCTGATAGGATTTCTATCTTGTGATGCAAAATTCACACTAAAATAATGTCTCAAACAGAAAGTGTTTTGAGTTCATAATAAAAATGCCAAATAAGGGGTTGGGGATTTAGCTCAAGTGGTAGAGCACTTGCCTAACAAGCACAAGGCCCTGAGTTCGATCTCCAGCACCGCCCCTAAAAAGCCAAATAGTTTCAACCTAATTTGTATTTCATTGTGGTGATCACAGAGAACGTTCCCTGTAGAGATTTAAAGCACTTTTCTTCACACATTTTCCCTGGATAATATTTCTTGTCTTTGTATTTGCAGACACCTGATGCCAGATCAGTGAGTTATAGTTTGAAACTCTCCTGCTAAAAAAGCAGTTCCTTGTGAATTTGCAAAAGTTGTATACTGATACAGTTCTAATTTTTTTCAGGGGACTGAACCCACTGCCTCACACATGCTGACCAGAGCTGCACTCCAGCCCCTGCTAATAATTCTTGATCATACCTGCTAGATGTAAAGAACTTAGAGCTCTTCAAAAATGAGCTCTCTTACCAGCAGTAGGGGAGGCAGCAGTTTTCTCTGCATGGACATTATAGGCATTCTTTTCACAGGATTCCAAGAGCCTTTCCTACAGTTTCTTTCATCTTGCTCATACACATCTATGTTGTCAGAGCTCACCCTTAACAGAGGGCCCATTTAAATCATTTACAGCGTTTACCTAAACTGGTGAATCACTGCTGCTCTTTCAAATGACTGCCTATTTGCCACTTGTCTCTCCTTTTTTCCTGATCCTTCATAGAGTTTTAAATTGCCATATGGTAGAAGCCTCTATCATAAAGTGTTTCAGACACTTAGGAAGGACCTCATCTAAATCTAGAACTGAAATAAATGAGAGGGGATACCAATCTGCTGACTTCCTAACATCTACGGAGCGTTGTCAAAACCCCACTGGATGGTCCGAACAGTAGCACAAAGAGGGCATGTTTTTGTAATTGTAAGGAAACATACAGGCCTATCTGGGAGACAACACACTCGAAACAAAAGGATTACAGCTGGGCAAAAGGCCCTAAACCGAACCTGATCACTGAGGACTGGACACGTTGGGGAAAGTCTAACTGATGCGACCTCACAGGCAGGATTTGGATAGGAAGAGAGAAAGAGGGAGGGCACCTTAGACGTTCCTCAGGAGGCGAGAGTTTGGAAGCCGGGATGAGACATGAACGTTTGGAGCATCCAAAACATCCCAGATCTTCGTTCTCTGCAGGTGACTCTACAGAAAGCCCAGGATGATCTGATATCATCTTTTACCTCTTCATCTTTGTCTCCTTTCCTTTTGTCTAAAAAGCAGTGGGGTTATTCTTCCTATTAAGGAGACACTGCATACCTGTGTGCTGTTGGAGTCACAGTTTTCAAACTTGAGCAGGTGTCAGAATCTTCAGTGTTTGTTAAAGCACAAGATTTTTGGACTTCAAGCCCAGAGTTTCTGATTATGTTTCTCTTGGGGCGGGGCCTGAAAATCTGCATTTCTGACACATTTCCAACTGGTGCCAATGCTGCTGGCTGGGGACCACACTTTCAGAAGCGCCAATGCAGGTCCCTGCCCCGTGAAATAGGAAATATTCCTCTTTCATATTTTCACTGATCTCTTCTTTCTTGGCTGTACTGGCTTTCTGGCTCAACTATTCCCTTGGGTCAGCTTCCTCTTTTTCTCCCTCTGTCTTTGCCATCGACATTTCCATGGGAGTAGACACTGTTTCACCACCCCTGTGAGGTGACCTTTCTCCCAACAGTCCCTGGACTTGCTCTGCAATGTGCTTGACCTTCAGAAATCTGCAGTAGCCGACACTGCTGAGTACGCTCTCCTCGGGTTCCTCTCCTGAACTCGCTTCCATGAGAAGTGGGGTGATCCCACACCATCCTGACTCACATATTCTGCTCTTACCCCCTTCTCCATATCCCTTTCCAGGCAATTTTCCTGATCCTGAAACAGACATTTTTGAAGATTTGATCCTTGACATGGTCTCCTTTCCAGTTCCCATAGCTAGACTCTTGTTCTTGATTTTTTTTTTTTTTTTGGCAGCACTTCATATTGAACCCAAGGTCTTATGTATACTAGGCAAGTGCTCTACCACCGAGCTGTATCCCTAGCTCTAGTCCTTGATGTCTCCAACTCTGCTAGCACAGCATTGTTCTAAAATATGAACTTTTATTCCCAGCCGAATTATTATCATAAAGATGTTCTACAGCCAGCTGCAATCTCTTACTCTTCCTGTATTTTCTTTACCTCCAGTGTGTGGTCTCAGTCACTTCTCCGCAATGGCCCATATTTGCTCACCATTTTTCACTCTTACTCAGGACTTCTCTCTCTCTTCCACTGAAAAGGTCTTTTTTTTCTTTTTTTAAAGAAAAAAGATTTCATTGCCACATGAAACACAAAGAAAACCACATGAAACAAGTGTACGCCTCAATTAATTATGATGAAGCAGGCACCCTTGTAAGCACCACCACCTGGATCAAGATGCAGTACTCAGCCTGACATCCCCTTCATGTGCTCTATTCCATCTCCCTCTCCTTCCTCCCCAGTGTGAAGACTTCGTAACTAGTCTACCTGACTCTAGCCGCTCCTAACTCATCACAAATAGCTAAATTAGTCTGGACACATCTTGTCTCTATCTATATCTTCAGTCAGTCCCTCCCTGCTTTTTATACCTGGAATGCCTGTTTCAATCCCCCCACCCCAACCCCAGTCTTTACTGCCAACGCACAGATCAGTGGCTACCTCCTTCATGAAGCTTCCTTGATCTATACTTACACAGCATAATTCACTTTGACTTTGATCTTGGGAGCTGGGCAAGTGTCTGTCTCTTGTTTGGATCTCTTGAGGTTTCTAAAAGCAGGAAGCTCACCTTTCTTATCTTCCTAATTCCTAAAGGGCCCATCACAGTGCCTTCCACATAGCAAACACTAAATTATATTTTAGTGCATTAAGGTGAATAATAAGTTGGACAAAAATAGTGGCTTAGCAAATTTTTTAGGCAAAAAGTTATTTATTAATAAAACCATGTCCCTAAAGAAGAACATATGCAAGATAGACACAGAACACACACACACACACACACACACACACACACACACACACACACGTTCCATGTATACATGTCCAGGAAGCAAGGCAATATTATAAAAATGATTTAAGTGGTATGTCTGGGTCTCCATTTTCTCTCCAAGTCTAAACTAATGCTTCTCAACCAGGTTAACATTAGTAGTTGAGAGAGGACAATTCTTCATTCAGTGAAGTATCACTTGCCTTGCAGGGTGTTTATGATCTCTGTTCCTCCCAGTACTAGTAATAATCTTTAGTTATTGTGAAAAGCAAACAAAATGTCTCACGTGATTACAAACAAGGTACAAAGGTGAACAAACGGACCACATCCAATTGAGAACTGCTGCTGGATTATCCCTGAAGCCTTTTCCACCCCTGTTGTGTGCTTCTTGTCAACAAGAAACTAATCAGATCATTCTCTTATCTATATAACTTTCTCCTGTCCACTGCCATATACATCTCCAATAAGATGACACCACCACTGAAATTCAGAGTCCAACATGGGAAAAAGGCCTCCCTCAAATGGAAAATCAAAAAAGACTTGGCCTTCACTAAAGACAAGCAGAGGAGATCCATAGACTTCCCTTGATGTTTTGGGTCTACTAATCTGAGCAGCAATCTAGGGATATAAAATGTGCCTATCAAAGTACACAAGGGGTGATTAAAAGATACAGTGAAAATGATGGGATAAGTGTGTTTGATGCAAGATGGAGTATTTTAGTGTCTGAAGGGGGATTAAAGGCAATGTGTCTTTAGTGGAATACATTTTTTAATTTAAACATTTATGAAGCTTCCTTGCCCTCGCTGTATGATTGCCCTCATTGATTAAAGATTCATGGTAATTTTTGTCAAAATATTACAGTGTATCCTCATCTTCCTTATTCACCAGATCTGGCACCATGTGACTTCTGGCTCTTCCCCAAAATCAGCATGATGAGGAAAGGTAAATATTTTGAATCACTTCAGGACACTGAGGCAGCCACAAGAGCAAAACTAAACACGCTGACTAAAGAGGACTTCCAGAACTGCTTCAGAAAGTGGCAAGAGCCAGGTGTGGTGGTGAACACCTGTATTCCCAGCCCTCAGGAGGCTGAGGCAGGATTGTTAGGAGTTTGAGGCCAACTTGGGCTACATAGTGAGTTCAAGACCAGCCCAACAGCTTGAACTACATGGAGGCACTCTGTCTCAAAACAATAACAACCACCACAAAAAGTAGCAAAAATGATGAGACAAGCATGTTCAAAGTAAGGAGAGTATACTGAGGGGGATTAACGGCAATGTGCCTTTTACTGTAATTAAAAAAAAATTATAAACATTGACCACATTTTTTGATCATGCCTCATTGTCTGTGCTCCAGACATACTGGAATTAATGTAGGAAGTTGTTAAAATGTCAGATCCAGGAGTCTCAATCCCATGGCATCTTATTCCGCAAGGTTGATCTGGTGTCCAGAAACCTGGGTCTCTACACACTGAAAGTAACTCTGAAGAGGATGAGTGGTGGACCACGCTGGGAAAGCCTGTCCCAGAGGATCTCTACCTGTACTTATTTAGACTTAGAACATTTTTTAGCCACAGGTCTAGGCTTTAGTTTAAAGCATCAGATTATTTTCAAACAAGAAATTTTAAAGAGGGTATCACTTTAGGGAACTAATAAAGGTCGCAAAGACAGCATTTATTTATTTACTTTTTTGGTGCTAGGGATTGAACCCGGGGGTCTTCTTTCCAGACTGATTTTAAATCTGATGGCAGCTCCATGTTTCTGTCTGGAATTTAGATGAAATAAACTAATTTCGGGGTCCAAAAGGAATAAAGATTTGCGTAACATTCAACCCCCTGTCACACTGGTGACTGGTTAAAGAGGACCGTAAGGGTTTTGAGAACTTGGAATGAAAAGTACTAATTATTTTACTCATTATATTTTATATCACAAATATCTCTGATTCTACGATTATGACAGCTAATTAATTTAATAGTAGTAAAATAAAGTGACAACAAAATATTAGAACTAATGAATTGGAAATTACAACTGTATGCCATTTGATATAAAATTATTGCATTTTGGTGTTTTCATTCCGTTTCTTTATTTTTCAAATTTATGTACTTTCAACTGCAGCACATTTTTTAAACATAGGATTTTCACTATTCTTACCATTATAACTCAAACTATCATGTATAAAATAATAGGATGAACATTGTTCTGATCTAGAATTCTGTACCTGTGTAGGGTGATCCACAAAGAGCGTGAACAAAATGAAAAGCTTATTTTAAAAGCTATCGGGGCTGGGGATTTAGCTCAGTGGTTAGAGTGCTTGCCTACCAAGTGCACGGCCCTGAGTTTGGTCCCCAGCACCATAACAAAAAAAAACAAAAAACAAAAACAAACAAACAAAAAAGCAGAAAGGCAACAAAGGAAAGAAAAGGAAAAGGGAAAATGTGGAAAATTATGAATAAACCTGCTGTAAATAGGGAGAGAGGGAACAGAGGGGAGGGGTGGGGAAGAGGGGGGAGACCCAAGATGCATCATGTACAGGTACAAAATAAATGTGATGAATGTGACCATTATGTGTAAGATGTATCAATACATGTTCTTGGTTTAAAATTAAAAAAAAAAAAGCTATCATGTTAGCAACATGGACTATTACAAAGGCTGTACAATAAAGAAACTATGGGCCAATTTCACTGATGAATGTCAATGCAAAAAACCCAAATAACATAATGCACTGCTGGCAAGAACATGATATTGTCCAGCCAGAATCTGGCTGTGCCTCAAAATGTTAACCATAAAGTTATCATCTGACCATAAAGAAATGAAATTTGTGGCAAAAACTTGTACACAGGGGCCAAAGATATAGCATAGTAGTAGAGCACTTGCCTAGCATGTACAAGGCCCCGGGTTCCATACTCAGTATAGACAAAAATAACTGCAGACAAATGTTCATAGTAGGCTTATCTGTAACAGCCAAATAATGGAAACAACCAAAATTTCCATCAACTAATGAACAGATGAATAAAATATGGCATATTGGAATATTATGGAATGTTCCAATATATGGGATAATGGAACATTATCCAACCATGCAAAAATGATAAAGACAATGTCCTGATACATGCTGCAGCATGGATGAATCCCAAAAATACTATGTTAAGTGACAGAAGCCAAACAGGAAAAACTAATACTATTTGATTTCATTTATACCAAATGACCAGAAACAAAACCCCAAATACACAGAGACAGAATAAGTCACGATTGCCTATCTCTGGGAGGGAGGAAAGATAAGAGAGAGGAGATGGGAAGTGACCACTGATACACACAGGGTTTCTTTGGAGGATGATGAAAATATCCTAAAATTGGGTGTGATAGTTGCATAACTTTGAACATACTAAAAACCATTGAATTGTATTTTTAAATGTATGAATTGTATAGTATGTGAATTATATATCAATAAAGTTATTTTAAAATCCCAGATAACATATTACTAAAATATAGCAGAATTAAGAATTAAGAATCAAAACACCATGACCATGTTACTAGATCTACAGAGATATTTTACAATTAGGAAACCTATTAATATGACTTGTCATAGTGAAATAGGAAAAGCAATTTGATCAACTCCAAAGATGCTGAAAAGACATATGCTAAAGTTCCATATTTATCTTTCAACCTCAAAATAGGAATCAACATAGAAAATTCCTTAACAAGATACAAGTATTATAAATATCTCAACTCAAAAGCTAACGCATACTTAATAGTGAAATATTAGGGAATTCTCAACAAAGTTGGATTCGAAGGTAACCATTGTGGACAACTTCATCCAATAAAAAAGAGAGAGAAAAGAGGTAAATGAATCAGAATGTCATTGCTTGCAGGTGACGTGATTGTTCAGAAAACTCAAGAGGATAACCTGGCAAGGTATCAGAAACAGCCAGGACTCATCTACATGGTTAAGCATTTACTACACAAAATCCTACAGCTCTTATACATATATGTAAATACAACTAGTTAGAAAACACAATGTATAAAAAGATTCCATTGATAAGACCCACAAAAAGGATAGTTTCCCAAAATAACAGTAAAGATGAAAATGCTAGTGAAACACCTAAAAAAACTTATTTCAATCACAATAAAATGCCAATAGGATAAAAATACCAACAGAATTTTAGAAAATTCAGGGGCTGGGGATTTAGCTCAGTGATTAGAGTGCTTGCCTTGCAAGCACAAGGGCCTGAGTTCGATCCCCGGCACCACAAAAAAAAAAAAAAAAAAAAAGAATTTTAGAAAATTCTGAAAGGAATGAATCATATCAAGTGATTAGTCTTAACTGACGTGAAAACATATTATAAAATTATAATAAACCAGCTTAGTAGAAATATATAAATAAATATAATTCGCTTCTGAAAATATGTTCCATATCTATACTTGCAAACATGTAATGTATACACAGGTGTGTTTCCCTGTAACATTGTTTGTATTAGCAAAATACTAAAAATAATGTTTATTACTAAGGTAAAAATAAATTATTAACAGTGGATTATAATGCAGCCCATTCTCTAAAAATGTTAAGATTTTCCATATATGTTTTTAAGTAAAGAACTTTGAAAACTGTTATGGCTTGTATATCCATGTCCCCCCAAAGCCTCATGGGGTCATAAGTGAAGCTTTTTGGAGGTGGCTGGATCTAGGGTCTGTGGTCCTGGGATTGATTCCTGGTGCCATGTGAGGATCAAGGGTTCCCCATACTGGGTGTGAGTGCTACCTGAGGGTGGGTAGCCTGGAGAGAATATAAGGGACAGAAAGAGAGCTGCTGTCTCTGCTGCTTGCTTACTGCTCGCTGCTTCTTTGCCGATTTGATGCCTTCTGCCCACCATAAACTGTTTGTCCTCTCAATAAACCTTTCCTCCTTTAATTTTGGGTGTTGGGTATTTTGCCTCAGCAGCAAGTAAAGTAAGACAAAAACAAAGACATTTTTATTGATAAGTAACTTCCATGGTGCAAAATTCTGGAAAAGAGGGAATATTTTTCTCTTAAAACCAGATGAGATTTTTCACAGAGAATCAGTGGTCCAACATGCACATTTGGCTATTAATACAGACCCCGGCCTGTTTTTGGAGAGTGAGGTTTGGTAGGGAAAAGAGGACAGATTGAAAAGTCCAGAGCCAATACAATGTTATTGTATAAGAAAAAGCCTTTATTTTTAATTTCCTGTGGCTTAAGGAGGTCCCTAAAAATAATGTCCCCAAAATTTAAAATCTGGCTCATACAAAAAGGAAAACTGTATCAAAATAGTTGAGACTGGAGACCATTCCTATGGGAGTTGGTTTCTTCCATGAAAAACCCTAAATAATAAGGACATGAGCCCATACATAAACCTGTCAAGCAAATCAACAATGTTATGTTAGTAATAGAAAGTCCACATAATAATTTCACTCTTCTATATCTGAGATAGCAAGAGAAAGAAACAGGATTGTGGCATCTCTAGAATTCTCAAAGGTTCTCAAGATTCTGTTACCATATTTCTAGCAAAACTCACTAACAGGTATGTTTTATCAGAAAATTTCTTAAAAAGAGTCCTCAGCTTCCTTATCTGAGTTACCTTCTACTAACCTTCCTCTTCAACCTGACAAAGAACAGATAAATGCCTCCTTATACTGTCAGTTTGTCTACAGACACTGCAGGCATATGCCCGAGAAGCCTGTCCTGAAATGAAAGTCAGCTATCTGATGTAGAAACAGATGTCTGACTTTCTAGAACTTGACTTTCTTCCACTAAAAAGTATTTGGTTCCATAAGCCTTATGGATTCATGCCTTTCAAAATGTACTCCAAATACAAATCTTAAAAGCTTTCATATACTAGGGATCAAGTACACTAATTGCTTCAGGGAACACAAATTAAGAAGAATCCTTGCTTCAAGAAATGTGTATGTTCCCTCCCAAGAATGTCAACTCCACAGAGACAAGGACTTTCTCAGTCTTGTTCACCACTACACCTCTAGCACCTAGCTAGGTCAGTATTTGGCAAATAGGAAGCGATCAAAATATTTGTCAACAAGCGAATGAACCAGTAAACAAGCAAGCCAACATGCTTTGAAAAATCAGAGAATATGCATGCCAAACTGTGGTACTATTCTAAGACCAACAGAAGTTAAAAGAGAGAAAAGATTAGGTAGGCTGAAATAGTCTGGCAAGGTAGGGGGAAAAGGTAATGGAGCCCTCCTAGAAGGAGGGATTTAGATGAATGAGAGGTCACTGAATAAGGCCAGAGATGAAACAACCAAATGTGCTGGGAGGACAGTGAGGAAGTGCTATGGCTCCCGAAGTTCGTGTGATAAAGCCTTCATCCTCAGGGTGACACTGCTGGGAGGTGGTGGAGCCTTTAGGAGGAGGGCCCTGGTGGAAGGTCTATGGGTCTTTGAGAACTTGAAGAGGCTTGTGGGATCCTGACACTTTCCTTTTTCTCTTTTGCTTCCTGGCCACACAGTGGGAATTTTGCTCTGCTGCATGCTCTTCACTGCAAACCCCCTAGATGCCTGAGGCAACGGGTCCACCCAATCTCGGAATGGAATCTCTAAAGTTAAATATCTCGGATTTTTGCCATAGTGATGGAAAGTTGAGTGACCAAAGGAGACGGTGGGGAGTGGGGGTGTCCTGAGTGGATAAATAGGTTGAGGGCAGACTGCAGAAGGCCTGGAGAGAGCAGCTATGGGATCCCACTTGACTGGGACATGACTTTTAAAAATCACTTCTGCTTTTTACCAGAAAAAAATCTTTTTGTTTACTAAAAATTTATGGTTTATTAAAGAATAATAAAAATCACAATTTAAATTTACTAGTTACTTTCACATAGACATAGACTCTTAACTGACACTCATTTTTAACATCAGAGAAGGGTAAATTTAATAGAATTTTTAAAATATTGCAACTTTTAACTAATATTAACCAGAACGATGCTATTCGCTAATTCTAGAAGACCTAGAAACATGTAGACGTCAAATGCTCCAAATGGTTCTTTGTTAGGTAGGCACAATTTTGAAGACAGCGTCGGATAAACCGAACAATTGAGGTGCTGTAAATATCCTTGCTCTTTCATTAATCTCTAGCTATAGTTAGTAATACAGTTTCCTTTGTTCAACAACTACTCTCAATAATTCCATATTTAGGTTCCCAAAGGCAGAGAGCCTTGGACATATTTGTTAAATGAATGGATGGCTGCATAAATGGATGAACGAATGAGCCATCAAATGATGGCAACTTTATGTAGTTGTGACTTAATGCTGCAGCTATGTGGTTGTTTACATTGCTAGCTGTCATAAACAAAAGACACAATGTATTGTGGTCTGTAAGCTCGTCTAATGGCCTGTAAGTTTGTGTAATTTTGGATAAATTTTAATGAAAATCTATTTTAAAAAAAAGATCTTGGAATCGTAATGCTTTGTATATGTGGATCCTGGACCCAGCCAGGACTGAGGGGTCCACGCTTCCACAAACAGGTCTTTCATATTTAGCAGGAATCAGACTGGGATTAAAATGGACCAGAGTGAGGAAGAAACTTCCGTACAGAAGGAAGGAAGTTACTCTGGGCAAGGATGGAGATGTTTATGAGAGAGAGCAGGGCAGACTCACCATAAGCCTATTGAAGCTTAATGTCAGAGCCCCTCTTTCCAAAAGACCCCTTCTAAGGAGTCCTGAGAATATGTTCATTTGGTCAAATGTTCCTGTAAAATTTATCAAAGTAAGATATAACTGTGTTCATCCTTCTAAGAAGGGTCTCAAAATAAGTTTCAGGCCCCACACAACCTGAGTCTGGCCCTGTGAGAGATAGGAAAAGGTCAGTGGCAGGAGAAAATAGTCCCTTGGACAGGCAACTTTCCATTACTGTGTCAGCTTATGAACAGGAAAGATTTATTTTGACTCATAGTTGTGGGGGCTTCAGCCCATGGTCAGTGGCCCATGGCTCTTGGGGATGTGGCAAGGCAGTATATTATGGTGGAGTGCGTGGCAGAGGAAGCTGCTCACCCCATCGTGGCCGAGAAGCAAAGACAGAGAGACAGGAAGGGGTTGGGGTTCTAACCTTCAAAGGCACACTCCAGATGACCTAGCTTCTGTCCAGTAGGCTCTACCTTCTAAAGGCTCCACTGCCTCCCAGTATCACCACAGGCTGGGGATTAAGCCTTTAGCACATAAGCGTATTTATCCAAACCACAGCAGGGACTAAACCCTGTCTGAGCTGGGGGACAGGAACCTGGGGTGCCAGTCAAATTTATGGGCAGCTTCTTCTTCTTCCTTTCAAAAAATGTTATTTCTTAGGCTCATAGCTCTCATATCACGACTTTCCTTTCAGCTTTTACATCTCTTTTGCAAATGAAGTCACAAGAGACATTCAGCTATTACAAACTTCATGTCAAGCTTTGAAGTGCTTTTTAATAGCAGAAATATTTGCCTCACGTGTGGGCTTTGTAGCTATGGTAAATACCTCCTAGTTATCTGTCGCTGCTGTTATTTCACACCTCCAATTTGGAGGAGAAATTCTGCATATGTATTGAGGCACTAAAAAAGAAAACGGAACTATATTTTAGCTCTTTTGTGAATGATTTCCTTTTATTTCTTCTCTCACGGAACTAATACTTTCATCACATTGTACTGGTTCTGGGTGGGAAAGCAGTGGATGGAAGAGGAATGCTGATTATTACATCACTGGTTGGCAGTTTCCTTTAGTTGCTTGAAGGTTCAGTGGTCAAGTAGCTCCTTCATACAAGATCAAGGCATTTCAAGGCCTGACACATCCACCTGTTTTCTGGCAAGTGCTTTAGTAGCTTTGGATGAAATGCTTGCAGTTGCTTAAGGAGAAGAAACTGACCACAAATAGAATGAGATAAAGATGGAAAGGTGGGGGCTGAAGAAAAACGAAGCCCTCTCATCTTAGAAGTTCCTGTATGAGTACTGAAATGTAGACTGTATGGCCAAATACATATCAGAGCCCTGTATTTAGAAATAGGATTTTTTAAGAACAGAAAAATAAAAACAAAGGCCATGTCTTAAGCATTTAGGATCTATCTTGTATTGAACAACATTTTGCTCCTTTATATGACTTATTTGACAAAGAGATGATAGAAAATACTATTGCACACTATAAGTTAAACATTTGACATTTTTATTCCTTAAAACGCAACATTTTAGAAGTCTAGATATGTTTATTAATTAGTGATTATTAACACCCAGTAAACAACATTATGTCTCGTAAAAACACAATCTCTTTTCACAGCATGAAGCTGAAATCTATTATTCCCTGATTCCATATGCCGAAACACACTCAAATGGTCACACATGACCTTAAGCACTAAATAAATGTAAATGAGGACAACATAGAAAATGCACTTTTGATTGATAACTAAAAGACTAGGTTGAAACCAGGTCCAAAAATGAAGTCCTCCCTGGAAGGGTTGGCTGTCTGCACTGCGGAGGGAAGGCTGGCCGGAGAAGGAAGAAGGCGCAGGAATAGCAGGCTCTTTCTCCTTCTCTGGACCTGCCCCAGGTTTTGTGCAGGCAGGTTTGTCCAGGACTAGTTCGTCTGTTTATACAAGAAAAGCAGAGCATACTGCCCCTCTGCACCATTGGTCACCACAGAATGTCCTAATGCATGATTTAAAACTACATACATATATGGACGCGTCACTGAATTCACCAACTAATACAAGAGAAAAAAATGATTGCTATTCTATAACCTCATATCAATATATCCACCACTTTGGTTTTTAAGCATGGTAGCTCTTCCTCCAACTTTTCAAACTGGGCAATTGGGGCAGGAAAGTGTCCTCAGCAAAAGAGAAGATGTAAAATACCAAAGGATGACAGATTAATAGTAATAAATAAAATAATTAAAAACAATTAAAAATAAAATTGCTCTTTTAATAAAGTATACAATTAAATGCACTTGAGAAAAAATCCAGAAATACAGATACTTCATGTGAAAACCACTAAGTAGTTACATATTCCTTCTCAGCCCAAATAAAATGTAGTATCAGGATCACACCATTGTTTTGGTTGAGGGCAAGGATTTCTACTGGTCTGAATAAGAATTAAGTGAATCTAAAAGGGAATGGATACATAGATTATTTCAAAATCATAGACTAGAGCAGTTTCTTAACCGCAGCTCTACTGACATTTTGGGCCAGATACTTCTTGGTTGTGGGGGGCTATCCTGTGTATTGAATGACTTTGGGTGATAATTTTGGCCTCTACCTACAAGATGCCAGTAGAAACACTCTCCCTTCAACCCTCAAGTCATGACAGTAAAAAAATGTCTCCAGAGAATGTCAAAATCCCTCGGTGGGCAAAACTGCCCCCAGGCTGACAACCACCGGAATACAGCAATTTAAGAAGGTCCCAGGCTGAATTTCCCTCGGCCTCATATTGTGCAATCCCAACCCTTAACTTGTCCCCAAACCAGTGTTTAATCTACTCACCTTCTGTTTTCTCATCTATTAACTGGAAATCATGAGAGTAACTGTCTGCCTCAGGGTTCTCACAAGCATTAAATGAAATAACATTTGTAAAGTGCTTAAATTAGAACAGTGCTTGACACAGAGTGCTCAATATTTTAATAATCATCAACAGTGTAAAAAAAACCCAAACAGTATATCCAGTTTCACCCAGTGTTTTAATGCACAAAGGTATCTTACCGGCTTGCTATTTTCTGAGTCTTAAACACACCAGCCTTCTGATTTCTTGCGATGATGTCTCTCACATCTACAGGACACAGTTAAGAAAACTTTGACAGTGATTGTCAACTGACTTAGAAAAAAAAAGCCTGCAAATACAGTGATCTTCTTATCATATTGGGATAAACACAGCAAAAGAGAAGAACTACAGAGTACAAGGCAGAAGAGGGTGGCCTGCCTTGACTGCCAAATGCTGACTACCACAAGCAAGATCTTCGTTCCGTAGCCGGCAGTTTTGTCGCCCTTGAAATATGCATCTGGGTAGCATCCTAGTAAGGCCCGGAGTGGGGGATGACTGCTACACAGGAGCCTTGTCCCACTTGCTCGAGAGAGTTAGGAATTCAGTGGCAAGTGCCTTCAGGTTAGTGGGGAGGGCAGTGCCAACCTGCTGAGACACTCCAAATTGAAATGTTTGCAGTCTCCTGAATTCTAGCAGGGAAGGAGCAATGAGCAGCAGGAAGAGATGTCGGAGGAAGTGAGAAGGAAAAGGTGAAGAAAAGCTTAGAGCATCTCAGCGAGAAAGTGACAGAAAGAAAGTCTAGTGAAAGGCCCTGTGAAGAACTGTCTTCGCGGATGTATGCTTTGGCCCATGGCCACCTCTTGGCGTGCAAGGACTTGTGTACAGAGCCATGGTTACAACGCCATGTTCACCGAGGGGGTGTGTTGAGGAGCTGGTCGGTCACACCACGCAGTGCCACCTACGCTAGGGCCTTGGCTCTATAAATCTTGTAACTGTTGCTCCGTCTTTTCTATGGCCCCTGTGCACTCTGACAACCTGAGTTCCTACAGAATTTAGTTTCTGTATTGACCCCTGCGCCTGGCTTCATCATATGTTCCTGGCTTTCTAATTCCAAATGCTCTCATTTTCTCATTTATTGTACATGGTATGTTCCATGCATTACTGTAAGAAGCCTCAACAGGTCCCCTTTGGAACAAGGTGGGTTTCAATAAACAAGAAATAAAATAATTCCAGTGAAGGCTGCAAGCTGAAGTGAATTGGGCCATGGGGAGGACACCAAGAAGACAAGCAATGTTCCCCTATTGCTCAGAAAAAGAGGTTTCCTGAATACTCAAAGGAAACATTGGCCGAGATCTCGCTGCAAGAACAGAGCCACAGGACTTTTTAACCCAAATCTCTGCTTGAACTGCAGGCACACCCATTTCTTCCCTGAGTGAATAAGCAGGTACTGTGATAGCTTTCTTCCCCCAGGAGTGGGGAGGAAAAATCAATTAAGTCTCCTAATGAAGGGCTTTGTTGAGGTTTACAAAAGTGCTATAATGCAGACTTTTTTTTTACTGGGTGAACTTTCCTGTATGCAAATTAAATACCGTTAAATTACATTCATTAAAAAATAAAGGAGACTAATTTGCCTACTTGTTTTGATTAACTAAAATGACACATCGGCCTACAGTTCTGTCTATTTCAGGAAGAAAGTATTTCAGGAAAGTCTTCTAAATGAAATGCCTTGCAGAAAAGGACAGCTGACATCTTTATTCCGAGAAGAACAAAATTAGTGAAGAGTCAACTGACAACTCTTTTTGATGAAGTCTCCATACACCAGCCACACCCTACCCAGCGTTTCCATGGCTTCCAGCCACAGGCCACAATGTGCCTGGTACACCTGTAGCGTCATATGAGTACAGGACTAATCTATCAAGCAAAACATATTATTTTGTTAGTGGAGGTAATACTTTTTAGAAAATAGTCACAGGGAAGTTAAATTATACAACTCAGAAAACCTATTAATAATTTTTAGTAAACATCTTAACACTATATACTTTCATACAATTTATAAACCTGTGACTCCAGGCAGTCAGGCTGAAGCAAGTGTATGTATTTATATTCTGGAAGCAATTTTTTAAATGAAAAAATTCACAGCAGTATTTAGGCTGCTTTATTTTTAGAACTAGGCAAGGAATATATTTTGTGGGTTAGGAGGTTTTCTAATATTAAAACAATATTACAAAGAAAAATTAGAATGTTGCAAAGAGAAAACTGGCCATCATATTTTAAATATTACCTTAAATAAATTCTGATATTCTGCTCCCCACCCTTTACTTTAGGTCAAATTTTGATGGTTCTTCTGGATGGCATTGTGTCCAACAATAGATTTTTATCTTCCTTCCATGTCACCTCAGGGTAATGAAAGAAATCCAATCAAATTCAGTCAATATGTCCAGAATAGTGTGCAACACAAATCACGCTCTCTGAACTGCACCTACCTTATGGAAGATTTCAGTGGGAGGGGCTGGGTGCAAAGAAAGCTGTAATGTCATTTCTGATTAAGTGGATACAGAGCAATCATGTCTGATCTCCTTGTCTGGGCAACTGGACTTCCAGAGCTGTAGGACATATGCTCGTGGCTGAAAGGAAACAAGAATCCTACCTCTAGATTTTCCTCTCAAACAAAGCACAGTTCAAGAGCGGGGCTCCATTTTAATTTTGTTTCACTTGATTTTTATTCTTAGAAGCATCATTGTATGCATTAGCCACATAAACAGATTATATATATGTGATATGTATGTAAAATATTGTTTAAAATATTAGCCACCTCCTGTATTAGTGATTGCTTTATTTATGAGTAGTTGTATACACATTCTGAGAGTTGGCATTGTTCTTGAGGTAAGAAAGCATTTCAAAAATAAGGACACAAGGCATTACTTTCTTGGTTTATGTTATCTTTGTTTTCATGGGGCATTAAAAATGAGAGAAGAAAACTAGAAGATTATAATACAAATCCCATTAACTTTTATCTCTAAAGCATTTTTTACAAATGCTTGCTGTGCCAGTGTATGCTGACTTAAGGTTGCAAACTATTCTTAATTGTGCTTAGCACTCCAATGAATTGAGAGGATGACACAGAGGTCTATGAACTCTCTGTTAGCAATGCCAACTGTTACGTTTATGCATGAAAGGCCTTTTCTTCCAGACAGTGCTGAGGAAATGCAAGGTGACACTCACCAAATCGTTCTCATTTTTGGTGAGACTGGATGGTCTAATGGGAAAAAAACACGACTCGAAGCAAATGAACCTGGTTTCTAGCTGTGTGGCTTTGAGTAAATCAGCCTCTTTGAGCTCCATCTCTAAAACAGATATAATGATACCTACTTTATAGACTCAATGGGGTTCCCCATAGGATAGGCCCAGCACATAGTAGGTGCCTCATTTATATCAATTCGTTATCTTATTTGAACACCTCAGGCAAAAGATTTGGTAGGACAAAGAGACTAGTAATAATAACTAAAAAAAAGTTTGCCAATTAAGTTCTGTTTTCTGTCCCTACTGCTCAGAGCTCTATATGTGAATATTTATACTATAAAACTGAAATGAGTGGAGAGAATTGAAGAACTTCTGTCCTGTAGTTTTTCCGGTGTATGTCTCATGTAAATGCACTGTAGCCCTGGCAAAATCTGTACCTCACAAAGACAGGGACTATGTCTTTCTTGCTCACTTCCATATCTTTAGCCCTTGAAATGGCATATAGTTAATATCCATTGAATTAATTTAAATTTAAAAAGATATTTGTGGCGTTCCTACCTGAGGTGAGGCAGATAGAGTTTACTTACAATTCATCTAGTAGGTAGTGGTAAGTAGATAGAGGTACAACTGGCGTCACTATTGAGGGAGGGCTTGGACCCAGGACAATGGCTTGGGACTCCCAAGTTCTCAATCATCCACAGAAAGCTTCACTTATGAAGTATACAAATCAGGGATTCTGTTAACAAAACAACACTAAGTCAGGGGTATCTCTTTTCTAAACTATAGGAGATTTGCCGGCTTTTGCAGAATCCTAAGCTCCAGATTGTGATGTAGAGAGTATACTGTGGTGATAAGATGCTTGAGTCAAGAATACAGGGGAATAGGTCAGTAAGCATTGGAATATTCTTCAGATTACCACTAGACTTTTCCTAAGTACGGATCAAGGCAGGGTGAAAGCTATGGGTGAGTTAGTAATTGGAGCCAGAGAGGGTTGCTCACCTTTAGGCATTCTACTTTTACTCATTATGAGTTGGAAAATGTTTAGCGTCAATACCAACTCAGTATACCATTTCTCTTCCTTATACTTATGTCATTGTCATCACCAGCTACAAACCTTATTGAGTAATTGTTATATGTAGGCACTTGGGGATTTCTTTATTATACTAAAAGGAGAGTGCCAAAGAAAAAGGAATACATTTCACATTATTCTAGAATAAATTTGAGAAGTGGATGAACCAAATGATTTAATTTCCAATTTATTCTTTGTTCTCTTGGGGTAGAGGTAAAATGGTACCTGTAAGAAGAGACAGTTCTCAAGCACGGGGCTCTGGGCTACCCTGAGCAATGAGGTATAAGGATCGAGCAAAGCCTCTGGGAATCCTACCCATGAGCCTGAGAAAATATTCAAGACTCAGAAAATTCACTTTACCTCAACTCTTAATCTCTTTCCAGACATCTCTGTTTAATAAATCTCAGATCAACATCTAGCTTTCCAGGGTCAAGGTAGAGAGTTCTAGAAGATGTAGCCAATCCATTTGATACATTTTTCAGAAGATAATAGGTAAACACATAACTGGTTGACAAGCTTCTGTAATATAAAGATTCAGAACTAATCCATTCACTGTCTCATATATTTTACATCTTGGTTTTCCCCCCTCTTCCCCCCCGTCTCATATATTTTAAAAAACAGAAATAACAGAAGATTAAAAAGAAAACCAGAAAATGTTATTTTTCTTTTAAAAAGGTAAAAAAAAAATCAGAATCTTAAAAGCTTAAGAGACTGAAAGTAAGACTCTGTTGGATTCATTAAATTCAGAAGCCAAGAACAACAAAAATAATTTTTAAAATGATGAGAATAATATACAGGCCAATACTCAGATGTGATGTGCGATTGCCAGGTCGATTTTCAATTACATTTCACTGATGTATTCATTTGTTTCTTAATGTGCTCATCTTGCCCATTAAGAATAATTAGCAGCTTTGCTTAGAGATTTTCTGGCTTCAGGCAATGTTTCTCCCCCTTTTTTGTTGACATCCACTTTTACTTTTTAGAAAGTAATTTTTGGATAATATCCTACAACTGCTATATAATTTAGGCTTCCTAAAATTTTAAAAGAAAGATGTAAACAGTAATTTTTAAATGAGTTTGTTTCGATCTATATGCATCAATAGTATGTGATTCAGTGAATTAGTTATTCTTACAGAAAGTAGGCACACAAACAGGGGAAAAATCCTCTCATATTAACCTCACTCAGTAAAACAGATTACAACGGATGCCTATTGTAAGCTCTGTTAGCAAGTCAAGAACAACATTAGTATTAAAAGCCGGAAAAACACATTGCCAATTTTAAGGCTTGATTCATGCTTTTTTCTCTTAATTAAAAAAATTAGATCTAGTTACAACAGAAAAAGGCACACAAACATAGAACAACTGCATGCTAAAAAATGAACTCTATCAGCAAAATTCTAAGAGATGAAATAAAACACACAACCAGTTTTGGTCTGCATCCTGAAAGGACCTACTTTATCTACGTTGTGAAGTTCTTCCCCTCCTGCCCTTTGGCACCCTGCTATATTAAACCCATTGTAAAACCCAGCACAATAAAGCACTCTCAGGGCTGAGCTTCTAAGGACCAAATGTTAAAAATCCATTTTCTTGGGAGGGGGCTGCACCAATCATTTCTTTGAAAGGCCGGCAGAGTGAATGCAGAATCTGAGATTTCCTCTCTGATTTCAAGAGCTGGCAGGCATCTTTGCTGTTTGAGGCAAAGGTGCGGTAATTAATGACATTAGTCTCCCCTTCCTTCTTTGGAAGCTCTATAGCTTAGCTCAGTAATAATTTTAGTACAATTAAATTTACATACTGACTACAGATGCTTTCCATATTTTGATAAAAGTTCTAATTGGTTTCCGATGCCATTAAATAAGACACCTGCTGACCTGAGAAAAATCTCAGGTTACTGCGCTCAATCTGAAAGTTTCTGTGGCCAAAATAGCCCTCTCTTGTTCGTTATTTCTGCTTTACTTCCCCCGAAATGACATTCGCTGGGGCTGAGCTGGCATACCTGAGCTTCCTCTTGTTCTCTGTATTCCCTGACATAGGAGGAGGAGCACAGTGAAATGATACATGCAGAGAATAACTCTGAATAAGGCAGAGTGAATGAAACAACATCAGCTCATCTTCGGGAATATTTTGAAAAACTTGCGACAGTCTCAGGATCATGATTAAAATTCTGCATTTTAAAAAAGGAAGCACCTTTTGTGATCTCTTTCCCTTGTGTGAAAGGCCAAGCTTGTGATTGGCTGTTTTTCCTTCCTGAATTTTTTTTTTTTTTTTTTTTTTAGGTCTGTCAGGCAATTAGCTGGGTGGGGCTCTCTAGAGCACACAAGTACTGCTGAACAATATTAGCTACTGTGCTTCTTGTACCTCCTTCTTCCTATGTGAACAGCCTGATTGAGCTGCAGCGAATTTTATTTTCAAAAAATTACAGAGTGGAGGTAGAAAAAAGAAAATCAAAAATAGGTTTTATGTAAGAGTCTGCAAACATCAAAGCAGCTTTGGCATTTTAGGAGCCTAAAATTCAAGTAAGTGGACTGCCTCCCTCATCACATAAACATAAGGCACACCAAAAAAAAATCCAAAGCAAACATATCTTCCTCTTTTCCTCTCAATTTCTAACGGCTGTTAACTGCCCCTGAGCAAATCAGCTCGACTGCTAACGTAGCCACAAATTATGCTTGCTTTCTTAGTTAAAGCACAGTTCAATTTTCATGAACTCTGTGTACATATTAGTAAAGCATAATCTAATATAATGGGGTTTGAACTGTGATAGCATAGCAGAAAAAAAGAGATAGCTCTTATAATCCTAAATAAAAGGAAATAATGAAGAAGTGATAGCTCTTTTCAGCGGGGGGATACAGGTAACTCCTCAGCAATTAGGATGGACAGAATACTACATAGGTACATATAAGAGCAGATACAAAAAAGGTCAACCTGAAGTTAGAAATTAATATTTGTGAGCAATACTCAATCAATACTAAATCAGTTATCTTATACTGGTAAATCTTTATGACAATGAGAGTAATAATTCTTGAAAATTATTATGAGGTAAAATTTTTATTGCCTTAAGAGGTCCACAAAACATAGGATCCTTTAATAAAAAGCATCTATAAAAATCTATCAAAAGGTTAAAAAAAAAAACATGTGGTCAGAGGCAATGAATTCATATATTTCTACTTTTCCTTAATTACTTATCATGTGTGTGTGGGGAGGAACTCTTTTTTAATACCCCATGCTGTCTTTCTTTATATCAATTGTTACTCAGCCGGGAAAAAGGAATGAGCACAACAAACTCGTTTTCTATGTGAATAAGGATACTTCTGATGGCCTTTTCATTCCCATCAGTTAACAGAACTTCTTTGACATCTGCAGAAATAGCAACCTGAAAAAAAAAAAAAAGGAGCACAGCAAACAATGAGCAAATATGCTTGTCTGTGTAGAAGTGAAGACAGGAGTGACAAGCCTTCAGTATCATGCTTCCTCACCTATTTCTCTGTAACAATCTTCAATCTTTTTTCATTTTATGTCTGCATTATTTTAATCATTCAATCAAATCAGTCAATACTTTTATCATTCCATTTGCGGGAGCCTCTATCTTGCTATCATTCTGTTCGGTAATTGCATTGTGACAGCGGATGATGGTATTCTGAGAGGCTTTCATTTGTGGGCTTCTGTTTATCTAGTAGAGCCATCATACAAGGCTGTCACTCTGCCTTTCAGCCTGCTTCTGTCTGACTGCCTGATGCCCTTCATATAACTTTGCATTGCAGGCAGATGGCTTTGTGAGGGTAATTTTTTTGTGAGCTTTGACATGCTCGCACATTGGGCTGTAACCTCGACACATTGTATAAGAGCGACAGGTTTGTCAAATGCCAATCAGTGTAACAATATGCTTTTATTTGTAGAGACATAAAAACTTGTCTAATGCACTGTGCTGCTACATAATATCTCCTGAATACATGACTCAGAACCCAGAGAATGGGGAACAACGTTCCTGAATGGCCAATCTAATTCAAAAGAATCTAATTACTGAGCGCTCTGGATCATGTTTGTTGGTGTAATAATGCAGGCAAAACATTAGCAGCTATATCATGGTGCTCCAACTGTGATTTGCCAGGCTATTCCTGTATCTTAGCAAATGGGACTATAATCTGAAAAAAAAAAAAAAAAAGAAAGAAAGAAAGAAAGAAAAAGGAAAAGAAAAAAAGAAAGAAAGAAATGCTTTCCCTATGGCAAAGAAACACTGCGAGGCCTGGAATGTCACAACAAGCGATATTGACTACACTGAGGTAAAATGTTTCTGCTCATCGAGGCAACCCTAAAATCAATATAATCCGAAAGTAAGTCAATCTAGAAGGTCTCTCAAGGCCTGGCAGCTTTGACCGCAGCCGATGCTGTTGACAGTTCTCTGACCCAGCAGTTGGAGGCCCTGGAACATTTTTCCTTTTGTTCCTCCCTCTGAATGGGATTGGAATTGAGAAAAGACCTACCATGAGCCCAGCCAAGCATGTCATGCCACCCCCTAGCTCACACACAGCAAGGTCCCTGCAAGAGAGAAAAGAAATGGTAGAACCCATACAAATGAGATGAAAATGGTCAGAGAGATATATATGTTACAAGAACAAATTGCCATCTGCAGTAAGAACGGCGCTACCAGGAAGTTGTGGAGACACGACTAGGCTACCTCATGTCGTTTTGCGTTTTAAAAATAATTATGAAACAGAAAAGTCACAAAGCAGGCAAATCAGTGGGGGTTCCCTCATTAGTGTTTGCTGCAACATTACCACCGCTGAGCTGAAAAATCTGAGAAGGTTCCCTTTTTTTCCCTTGTCAATGGCGCTGTCTTTTAGAACTAAACTAGCTAGAGTAGCGAAAGATAATTGTTAGGAAAGGATAACACTGTTAATCCACATTCATGCCTTCAAAAACAGTTAGACAAGTAAACGAATATATGTGAGTGTGTATATACCTATATTATAGTCACGCACAACACACACAAATAAATGCAATCCTGAATTTAAAAAAAAATTCTAAAACAAACTGAAACATTTTGGAAAGCCGAACCACCGCCATAAAGCACAATTACACAAAGAGCATTTAGCAATTAACACTTAAATTACAACTGACCCCAACACAACACCCGAATAAACAATGCAGGGACATAATATGGTTAAGCCGGCAAACCCAGGCTGAAGTAATGACTGGGCTCTGGCTTCACTGCTTGAAAGTAAAACGGCTCAGAGTTAAAGCTGACAGTCTAGTGTGCCATTCTGCACTTACCTTCCCCTTTGTGCCTAAATATCAGCCCTCAACGTGTGACATTCTCGCCCTGGCCCACTGCTCACTGATTGGAGCTCCAGTCAAGCTTAAGCACAGCGAGATGAGCAAATGCCAGACTTCCAGGGCAGCTCTGCAGCCCAAATTCAAAACTGCCCTGTGCTTATTGTACATGCTTAGACTCTTGAGAGTGTTTCTTCTTCCCAATTTGGGAAGTTTATTACCTCAAGAGGAGAAAGAAAGCAAAATTAAAAGGGATGGGGTTGGGGGTGGGGGGAAGAAGCCAGGAGAAGATATTCGCATTTGGAAATACACTTAATGAGTATTTAGTTATTCAAAGCAATGATAGACCTGGTTGCTAAATATGAATTCATAGAGCATCAAAAAAATACATATTATTGAAACAATCTTGTAAATACATATTGTTAAAACACATACGGTGATCACTAATAGCTCATCTGGAATCATGATGGACTATTCAGGAAGTATATATACCCAAGTATATTGGGTAACTTTTATAAAATGAGAATTAAAATGAAAAACCTGTGTCTTCTGGGCCTACGAAATATATTTACACTTTTTAAATAAAAGGAATTTTTTTTCTTTACATTAATCCTGTCCATGTGTTGATTTATAATTCATATATCTATTTCTGTAGCATGACTCTATATAGTATTTTATATTTCACAAATACATATTGCCAAGTACATAAAAATACCTTTAAAATCATGGCAGGATGGTATTTTTTTTAAACCTTTAAATAATAGCTATGAGGTATTTAGTTATCAAATATTCTGCAATGACTTCACCAGCAGAAGTTTAAAGAAGTCTTTATTTTGTGTCTCTTTTTTTCTTTTTGACCTCTGCAATCAGTAAGGATTGATTGGAGCTTCACTTTTGTTTCCCCCAAATCAAAGTGAAATAAAATGCCTTGAGTGGAAATGAAATGACTTTGACATATAGCAAAAAGCTTGCTGTGCAATATTAGTACCCAAAGGCAATCCAGATTTCTTTTCAGAAGCAACATGTGTTTACTGTGAACTTTTTTCCTTTCTTCCTCTCTTTTCTTTCTAACAATTTAATTTGAAGAATGCAAACAAGGCCATTTTTAATATGCAGATTCAATATCTATGATGGGATAAACAAATCTCTTTTAAGTGCAGCTCTGTACCTGAATATATGACTGTGCTTCAGGCAGTAGTAAGCCAAAACCTCTTCAGATGGCCAGATGCCTAGAAAACACAAGAGGATAGATGTTTGGATTATAGAAGTCATTCAAATACGAAATGGCTTTTAAAAATAAGGCTCAGTCCGAGCTATTTGAACTGCAATCAAACTTAACAGAGTTATTACTTGTTATATGTCTTGCCATATGAATTTCTTTGGTTGTTGTTATTGTTATTAAAGTGGTGAGATTTATAACCCTTCTCCCTATGGTAATAGTAAAATATCCTAAATCTCAATCACAACAAATTAGCAAAAACAATAACAATCAAAAGTATAGATATCAAACATATCTTGATAGTATTTTAAGTAGATATTAACCTGATCACAAGAAAAATTACTAAGCATAAGTTGAAGGCCTACACTGCATACAGCCTGATGGGCAAAAAAACAAAAAAAACCAAAAAAAAAAAAAAAAAGGAAAAATCACTTTCTGGGGTAAATAAAAATATTGATGCCATTAAATGTTTATATATTTTCATATTAATGTTTTAAAATATTAAACAAGTATTTCCTTTCTTTAATTAAAAAAATCAAACAAATATAGCTTTCAGAAATTTTAATTTCACCAACTTTGGCACACTTTTTAACAATAATCCTACATATACCAAATTGCATAGTTGGGCTTTTTATAAAATTATGGCCTATAAATTTATTTAGGAGATTTAGTTTTCATGAGTGGATATAAATTGCATAAAGCGAAGTCAGATATGTTTGGAAATTACAGTTTCTGGTGGTTTTCACAGGATGGTAGGATTATAAGTGCTTTTAGTTGTCTCTGTATACTTTTTGTATTTTCCAAAATTTTTACACTGAGGATGTATTCCTGTGACAATCGGATCACAGTAAAAATTATGCCTTCCCCAAGTAATCAGACTCAAAGATTGAGCCACAGGCCTCCTGTCCTACCTGAAGCTAAGGAATCCACACAGTCATGGCAAAGAGCAGCCCACGTTCTCTTCTCAGTGCTAAGCGCTCTGCTGATGGGTCTTAGTGGAAAGTTGAAACACAACTACAACAGACTTAATTTTCCCCCCAGATGACTCTCCAACTTCCAAGAGTAAGAAATCCAAGCACTTCAGAGATGTCAAGGAGGCAATAAGTAACCTAAGAGATTTGACTGATAAATACAGGAGTAGCAAAGAGAAGACTCCGTACAGCATCTGCTGCTGGACAGCTCAGGCAAGGCGACTCACTATCTCAGTCTCAGGGTGTTTCTGGTAGAAACAACAACTTGGGAACAAAGAAAACAAGTGGAAATCATGTTTAGGAGGAAAGTCATACAGAAAGTGGATCGTTAGGATGGCAGGTGCTTTGGAATCAGAATTGCTGGGCTCTGGTCCCTCCTCTGCCATTCCCTGGCTGAGAGACTTCGCACAAGTTACTTAACCTCTCTGTGTCTTAGGCTCCTCATCTGTAAAATATCATAACTGTAGCATCAGCTTCATAGGATTGTTATGAGGGTTAAGTGAGTAAAATACATGTCATGTGTCTGGTACAGTTCCTAAATGATAATAAGCTCAAAGGGAAAAAAAAGTTGTTGAGGTCATTATCATGCAAAAGGGGTTAAAGGAGTAGAAGAAAGAATGTGTGAACCCAAAACAATTACCCTCGAAGCCAGAAAAGACAGAGAACTATTTTTATATGCTCCTACCCTTGAGCTTTGGCATGACCCCAAAGTCTTAATACCCATCTTTCCTCCTCATAAAAAGAACTCTACAAAGACTCAAGTACATAATAAAATTCTCTGAAGGACGAGCCTAAGACAGTGTTCCACATTAAGAGGATATAATCACCTCATGAATGAATTTCTTTATGCCTTTAGTAGATGGCGGCGAGGTTTAAAAAAATAATGATAGGGGAAGGGTATTTAACTAAAATTTAAGTGTTGATTAAGTAAAAAAAATGGGACTTCTACAATGAGTAGTCTTTTCAAATAGTTTTATAATTTTCTTTAAAAATTGCAGGTACTGATTTTTAGCTAAATTAAATTCAAAAAATACAAAGAACAAAGTAAAAAAAGTTACCTAAAATTTCACCCCAGGAATATAATCACTGTTAACATTCTGGACATCATTCCAAAAAATTTTTCTTTGCATAAAAATATTTTACACAATTGGAATCTTCCAATGTAGGTATTCAACTATCTGCTTTTGCCCCACTCAATATTTGGTAGGTAGCTTCCCATAACAATAAAAATACATTATTATTTGTAATAATTGCCTAGACATTCTATATGTGCCTCAGAACTTATTTAACCTTTGCTCCCTTGGTAGACATTTAAATTAGTTTTAAAGTTTTTGATATTATGACATTATAAATAGTGGTACAATAAGTGCATATATGTTATTTTCCCAACTTATAGTTGTCTCCTTAGGTCAAATACCTAGAAATAGGAAATCTAGTCCAAGATCAAGTACATTTCACATTCTGAAACATAAGTTGAACATTCTTAACCCCAAAATCTGAACTCCAAAGTACTTCAAAATCTGAAACTTTATAAGTGACAAGATGATAGAAAATTCTAGACCTGCCCTTAGGTGACAGGTTGCAGTAAAAATGAAGGTACACTAAAAGCATTGTATAAAATTAACTTCAGGCTATCGGATAAGGTGCATATGAAATGAAAATGACCTTTGTGTTTAGACTTGGGTTCCATAACCAAGATATTTCATTATGTATATGTAAATATACAAAATTTTTAAAAATCCAAAATCTAAAATGCTTCTGGTCCCAAGTATTTAGAACATGAGATATTCAGCCTGTATCTAATCGTCCTCTATGAAATTTGAACCAAGCTAGTAAGATTTGTACCAAGTTCAGTAAGAATATTTGTTTCTTCAAAGCCTTTTGAAGACAGGGTTTTGTCAACCAGTTATTTTTATTCATCTGTTAAAGTTTTAAAAGTTATATAACTGCAAATCGAAAATAGCTATCACAAGAAAGTCAGACAATAACAAGTGTTGGTGAAGATGTAGAAAACTGGAATTATCATGCACTGCTGTTGGAAATGTAAAATGATGTAGTCATATTGGGAACCTGTCTAGCAGTTTCTCAAAAAATTAAAATTTAGATGACCCCATGACCCAGAAATTCCACCTTTAGATAAACAACCAAGGAAAATGAAAACATGTGCATACAAAAACTTGTTCAGGAAGTGTTCATAGTAGCATTTTAATAGCCAAAAATGGAAACAACTAAAATGTGCATCGACTGATGAATGGACAAATAAAATGTGGTAGATCATACAATGGATTATTATTTGAAAATAAAAAGAAAAAAATTACTGATGCATAGTGTGATATGGACAGAACATGAAAACATTATGCTTAAAGAAAGAAACCAGTTACATGGGACCACATGCTGTATGTTTCCATTTAGATGAATGCTCCAAAATAGCCACATATGTAAAGACACTGTTGTGTAATGGTTGCCCACGGCTATGATGGTTAGGTGTAAGTGGGAGGTGACTGCTAATGCGTGAGATTTCTTCTGGAAATGATGAAATCTTCTAAAATTGTGGAGAAGGTTGCACAACTCTGCGAATATTCTGAAATTCACTGGATAAAATGTATGGGATGTGAGTTAAACCTCTAATATAGCTGTCCTTTTTAACGTGTTTTACTCACTGTTATTTGTGGGAGTATAATGGTCTTTTAAAAATACTTTTTTTACAAAGAAGCTATGATATGCACAGACAAAGTTTAACAAGCCATTGAGTTAAACGGTATTAGAATTCATTTAACTTGTGCCTTCTTAGTAGACATTTAAATTAGTTTCAAAGTTTTTGCTATAAGATTATAAGATAATAGTATTATCCAGTCCCTCTCCCCAATCTTTTTTCTTCTCCAGAGACTACTACTTTGAACTTATTTAACTGATTCTTCAGGTAATTACTTCCCTATTTCTACACAATACATTTGTTTTGCCACTACTTAATTTTTCAGTTTTAGACAAATCTAGTGAACCCCACAATGAAAGATATACATTTTTTTGCTTTTACCTACACTCTTCTACCATGCTCTTTATTTACCCCACAAGCTGTTTAATATTGTATTATATTGTAATTATAGGTAAACTGTATATTTTTTATTTGATCACTCCTCACTGTTGATTTTAGTATGTCCATGCAGTAAAGCTGAGCTATGCAGTAAATTATGAATGATATTTCTCTCCTGTGTAAATTTTTGTTTTTTCTGGAGTACATAATTGTCTTTTTTTTGTCATTTCCTAAAATTTTTACTCATCACAAACACTGCAACCATCATCAATCTCTTTTCTCAGGACATTCAGTCACATCCGGTAGTCTACCAACCCCATGAGCAGCCTCTTCTGGCACCATCCAGCTTGCCTCAGTCCTTAGTGGACTGAATGCTCTGTCTTCTTGGGGTGCAGCTGAAAGCCCAAACTCATCTTCACCATCATCGCAGCCTCCTTTGCCTTTCTTCTGTGCTGTAGTTGTAATTTCCTCCATTCTTTGTCTCCCTCAGTCCTGGCTTGCTTCTTCACTTCAGTGCAACATACTCTTTAATAGTTTCTTGAAGGGCTGGGGGTTTTAGCTCAGTGGTAGAGTGTTTGCCTTGCAAGCACAAGCCCTGAGTTTGATCCCCAGCACCAAAAAAAAACAAAACAAAACAAAAAAAAAATTTCTTGTAAAAAAGGTACATAAGCGGTAACTGTTTGAGAATTTACATGTTTCAGGGAGTAATTTAAATCTAGAGATTCTGTCTTTTGCAGTTCTTGAAAAGTTTCTTGCAAAGTCCCACCAACTGTTTCCTTACTTTCACTTTTCTCTTTCTCTTGAACTTTTCTTATTTGGATGTTGGATCTCTTGAACTCATCCTTTGATTCTCCTATTTTTTTCTTTCCTATTTTCTACTTCCTTGAAAATGTCCTCAATTTCCATCTTCCAGTCTTTTTATTATTACTTTTCTTTGTACTATTGTTGCTGATGGCAGGTCTCTGAATAGTTCTTTTTTAGAGCATCCTATTCTTGTTTTGTGAATGCAATATCATCTCTTAATTAATTGAATATAGTAATTACAGTTTGTTTTAAATTTTCTTATTTCTGTATTGTGTGTTTTATTCAAGTTTAGTTTTTTTCCTGATTATCGACTTTGGTATTTGTCACATGAAATGTTTCTTAGCTATCTGATAATCCATTGTTGTATCAATAAACACAAGTGTAAGAAGATAGAAAGCTGATTTGAGGTCAAAAGAGCTACGTGTGTGTGGGGGGTGGGGTCAAGGGGCTCAGCAATGCAGTCTGCATAAATTTCCTTAATCTCCACACCCTGGCTCTGGTGTTCCCCCAAAACTTTCACTTTAACTTTCTCCAAAGAATAAACCTTTTCATCCTTTCCTAAACACTTGGAACCTCCTCCAATTTGCATTGGGCTAGAGGAGAGATAGTTGCCCAGGAGCCTGGAATGAGGATATAATTTCTTCTTAAACAACTTTCAATAAATTATCATATTTTCATTTCCTGCAACTCTCACTATTACAAGTATCTGGTGCTACCTATTTCTCAGCTTTTCAAGGTTTCAGAAATATCAACTGAGTTGACTCTCACTTTCCCAACTGTTGGCTTTCTCACATCTGCTAATTTAGTGACCTCTGATCCATTTGCCCTTCAGTTTCGAAAATCACACTGATGTATGTTTTTCCACGCTATCATCTGTGTGGATTTATGTCTTAAAAATATCTCTTGACAATGGTTTAGTGTGGTTTCTCAAAGGAATTTGTTTTTAGTGCACTGTTAAATTTCCAATTTTACCTGAAATCCAAGAATACGTTAACATTTGCATGTAACATTGTGGGATACTTTTGGAAGCCAAGACATATGACAACTATTCTTATCTCTTCTAAAGTACATTTAAGCATGAATACCTTAAGTGGTGGAGTTGCAGTATACTATTAGGAAGGATAGTGACAAGAAGGGTTCCATGAGACAGAGAAATTCACTGGAAAAGTAATGAAAATAATTTTTAAAGGACATGCAAGGGAAGAACACTAATGATAATGTCCCAAGATTTTTCTGTTCCACTGAGAATATTTTAGGGCTTTTATAGATCAATTATAGGCATCCCTTTTACACTCTTGACATCAACTGATGAGACTAAGATGAATGCCCAAAGTGACATTTAAGGTAAAGTATTGATTTAGAAAAAGCATCACAAAACATTTTAATCAACAGTTTATTCTAAGTAACTCTCTCTAAATACATGACACAAATTAGGACCCTCCTTTAAATGTTACTCAGAAACATGTTGTTTCTTATTCCTTAGTGGTTTCTGTATAAATCAAACAAGTTTCCTTCATAAGAAAAAAGGTGTTTTCACCCACTGGGCTTCTATAAAAGCATTAGGTAGATGGAAGTGCCATTTGGAAATAAGAATAGTGTTATGCTCAGATTCCCATGGGTATTTTGTTTTGTCACTTTTTTTTGTCCAACAAAGGCTTGGTTCTCTACAAGTGTTTCTGTCAGAACTGGGTCTGTTGAACTCCATAGACTTCAGGGAGCCTGGAGTCAGCCAACACTAAAATATGAAACATCATCTGTCTGTGTAGACCCCAGTGACAGGAAGGTTTGAAGTGTGATCTTTTTAATGTATGCAACTACTCTGTTGTTTGTAGTGAAGTAAATCATTTAGAATTATTTTAAATGCCATTTTTTGTTAATCTGGAAACAAACACATCCATTATTGACCTGAAGGCTGAGTGAATCCTAAAATTAAATGACATGAGTATCTAGCTAGGCATGGGGTCCTCTAGATCACTTCTTGAGAGCTTTTTGCTTCTCCATCATTCAGTTTAGAGGGAAGTCCTAAGGTTTTGACAGACAGCATCCAACAAGGAGCCCTGCTGGCTCCCTCCTCTCACTCTAATGGCTTGTACTCGCTCCATGAAGACAACACACTAGCTTTCACAGCAGAGATATGGCTTTTCTGTGATCAGTTGATGTCCACTAAAGCAGCACCTTTCTCCACCTCCCTCAAACAAAATGATCATGTGCAACATGGCAATCAGAAGTAAGGCCTCTCTCAAATCCAAGACTCAAGTGAAGAGGCCAGCATACTCTTGGCTAAGTTGTTGAACCTTTCAGAAAAGTAATGCATTGGTAGATGGTACTAAAATGAAAAGCTGCTCATGCTGTGATAGGTAGTTAAGTTTCTCAGACTATTTTCAGTGTTCGCACTGTCTCCTCTTCCTTTAGTCTAACTCACATTTCTTCTTTGTCACTGATGTCAACCTAAAGTGAGTATCAAGAAGAAAACTACACAAGCACTCCTGTCTACCTAATCAAGAAAAGAATGCTACACAAATAATTATTGGGTATCTATTATGTCTCAGGATCAGCAGGGAATGAGACAGTGTAGTTACTGAGGCATCTAACTAGTTGGAGACATTAAATAATCACGCAAATAATATAACCAATTACAACCACAATAAATGTCACATAGGAAAAATAGAGGTTGCTTATGAAAGCATATCACAGAAGACCCAATCTAGCTGAGGAGAGGATGGAAGGGGCTTACAAGGAGGCACTTACCTGCATAAAAGGCATGTGAGCTAAGAACTAGTGGATGCAGAACCAAGGAGAGGAGGAAGAGGGGGACAGAGATGGAAAGAGTGGTCCATTGAAAGAGAACTCCATGAAATAGCTTTGAAGAAGGAAAGGGTTTGATGTTCTAGGAGTGGAAAAAAGGTCAGAGAAGCTGTAGAATGAATGAGAAAAGAAGAGAGTGGTACAAGATGAGTTTGGAGGGGTAATTAGGGGCCAAACTCATTTGGGAAACCCATTCAGCCACACCCAGAACTGCGCTAATTCCAATCAGTGGACTAATTTAAAACCACACTCCCTTAATCCCACTAGATCCAGCCAGCTCTGAAAAGCCCACCTATGCATGCATGAGGCTTTGGGGGAATATCTATGTACAAACCATAGCATTCAGGCTCAAAGGCCACGTTAAAAATCATAAATCATACTGTAAAAATAAATATATTTTAAACAGCAGAGTGTTAGATGTTAAGATTTACATTTAGAAGAAATTCATGGCTACTCTAAAGAAAACAGATTGAAAAGAGGCAAGAGGAAACAGAGTAGGAAGTGACTACAAATATCCAAGTAAGAGTGATGGTGGCTTTGAGGAATGGTTAGTGGAGATGAAGAAAAGTGGAACAATTTGGGATATATTTAGAAGATACACTGACAAGACTTACTAGTTAATTAGATGAAGGGGGTGGTAAGGGAGAGGGAAGTGTCAATTGTGACTCAGGTCTGTGGCATGAATAAGTGGGTGGATGATGTACAGCAGACATATACAGGATTTTCCTTCAATTTATATGAACTGAGGAGGCTGAATTCATGGTGCAAAAACACCATCCAGGAGCCTGGAGTCTGATTCTGGCTCTGCTTCTAACAAACTGAGATATTGGAAAGTAATTTTGCCGTTTTGAGCTTCAGTAGCCTCACTGAAAAATGATAGGCTTGGGTTAGATTATGTCTTGGGTTAAATTATTTCTAGGGGGCCTTCAGGCTATACAAAACTACAATAGAAAATTAGATCTCATATTCTGGAGTTAGAGTTCAGCTTGACTACCTGCTCTTATGGTTCTGTGATTTTAGCTAGGTACTTAAACTTTTTAAACCTCTTCATTCATTTGTGGAACATACAATTATTGGCAATCATGCCTGTCCTAGAAGCTGAGAACATAGGAGTGATAAAATACAACCTTTGCCTAAATAACTTAATAGAGGCAATAGACAACGAAGAAGATAATTTCAGATCCTGACTAGTGTTGTGAAGAAAATGAAACATGTTATTGAAAGAGAAAATAATCAGGGGTGGGGGTATTGCTTCTTTAGGCAGCACTGTTGGGCAATGCCTTTGTCCTCTCTTAGGGAACTATGAGGATATGAGCTAGCCTGGTAATGTACTTGGAACAGTGCTTGGCACATAACAAATTAGTTAGGATATTGTCACTGGGGTTGCTGTTAACACATTGAAAGACTTCCATCCAGGGAATTATACAAGCCAAGGAATTATATATCTTCACTAAAGCAGCAATATATACATTATATTTGGGTGTATATATATATGTCCATATATATGTATATGTCCATCCATATACATATGGACAATAACTTGTTCTCCTGCTCTGACCCATTAGCAGACATGCTCTGAACAATAAATGACTAAGCACAGGCCTGCCTCTGTTTTTGCATCTGTGGCAGAGAACCCACCAGTACCCCTAGGTAGAAGGGAACGTCTGTATAGCTCAGGACAGTGAACAGGTAGAAGCTTGCCCTGGGACACTCTGATATTTAGTAAATGCTGACACTATCCAGGCACTAGGAGATGGACAAGGAAGCCAAGAAAAAAGGAGATTAAGGAAACTCTATCCAAATCAGACAGTTACTTTGTCACAGATTTAGAACTTGAACCCAGTTAATTTGACTCTTAAGCTGTTATTCTTTACCTCTGAGTGATGCTGCCTTTCACTAAATTACAAAATTAGGCCATATAAATTGTACTGCAATTTTGTTTCTTCCCCTGTTCCTGGAGAAGCCAACTGCACTACAAGCAGGACCAAGAATGAGCCTCTGGATGGAGGAGACTTGAAGGGGTGCAAAAAAGTATTCAAGTCTTTCCACAAGATATTCTTCACAGGCTACAATGGTCTGTTGATGGGTGTGGTCTGATTAAATGTGCACTAAGATTTAAAACTTAAATTTAACTTCGGATGCCTCTTAATGTGTTGATGACAAGGTATGGGAAAGATGGAAGGGGTCCCTGTGCTATCCTGACACTGAGGCAGAGACAGGATAGTGCTGGAAGAATATCCCCCAGAGACCTCAGCCATGAGGCTGATGGTCAATTTTAGAGCATCCATTGGGATGGCAAGTGAGTGACAGATGCGAGGCACCAATGAGAAAAGGGTCCAGCTGCAGCCTTGACCACAGCTGCATCAGCTCATATGGCGAAGACACAGACTTGGAAGGCGGCTCTGACAAAGCTTGGTGACCTTCGTAAATCATTAAAGTCTCTTTGCCTCAGTTCCTTACCTGAAAGTGGTAATAATGTCCACTTCAGAATATAGACCAGCTATTAATTAGAAAACTATCTAGTAAGTGCTCAATTCCTGTTTGCTAGTATGATTATCATTACCATTATTTTTATTACAGGTGGCAACAGTACCACTTACTGAATATTTACTACTTGGTAAATAGTGGGCTGTGTAATTTATATGGATTAGTTCACTAAATTTCTAAAACAGTCCTGTAAGTCATGTACTCTCATTATGACCAGCTTACGGGCACAACAAAGTAAACCAGAGAACTGCAAGCTCGGGCCGGGATCTGCGCTCCCACATTCTCCCTCTAGAGCCCAGTCTACACTAAGTCGCTCCAGTACAGTGCATGATCTTGGAATAAAGGGCTATTTTCTAGTTCTCATGGCTCTGTCAATAATTAATTTCGGGACTTTGGATGGATTGTATATGGGCTCTGTTTTCAGGAATAAGATGGGGGGTCATATTGATTTCTGAGGGCTCTTCCAACTCTAAATCCAATGGCTATAGTCCTTATATTTGTACTTTTCTCCCCAACCCTTTCCACGAAGGAGCTATAAAATTGTCAGTGGGCTCTAGCCCATGACATTTTAAAGAAATTAGATTGATTAAGATGTTTTATTTGTACTGTAATCTCAAATTTAAACTTCCAACAGGAAGTATTTGACATGGGATTCAAAATGGTCCTAGGAATCAAATCTTTGCGACACGCTCTTTTAGTTGCATTAGAAGTGCCCTTTTAAGTCAAATCTCACAGCTTCCAAAAAGAATTGCTCTACAACTATATATACTATTTGTGAAAGCTCTTTTCTTTAGTTTTCTTTTTAACTGACAAGTGATAGTTTTATATATATATATATATATTTATGGGATATAAACATGGTATTTTGATATAGTTAATTGTGGATATCAAAAATAGAAAGCCTCTCAAAGCAGAATTTTCCCTCTCCAATATGGCACACAGTTCTCTGCTATACGTTTTTCTCAAATGAATTTCCTCCCACGTAGGATAACAAGACTACCTTTTGGGCAGAAGAGATTCTCCTGACGTCTCCAAGTACAGGCTGAAGAACATCTCCTCATGTGAGCTCTCTGGGCCTGGGTGAGAAAATGCTCCATCTCCATCGGTCAGAGAGGATGTCAGAAAACAAGAAGACTCATTTCTAAGAAAAGTGGACCCAGAAAATCAGACGAGAGTTCCTAGTAGAAGGGAAAACACGGCCTGGGTTTCTCCAGAAATACAGCATATTCTTCCTACAGTGAAAAGGAGGAGGACTTGCATTGCCAGTTTTCCTCCAAGTAACGTCTTTCCCCGAGGCCTTATTGTACTTCCATATCCTCAGAGTGGAGGGATCTGGCCATAATTCCCATGAAATCACCCTGTTCCCTTTTAAAATAGAACTGGGATATACCTTGAAAGTCATGTAAGAGCAGCAATGAGTCCAATGGAGTAAAACAGAAAAGAAAGTAGGAATGATTGTTATTGTTCCCTGTCTTCGATACGGAGCCACTTCACCAACACAGACAGACACTTGTTTGATGGCATACCAAAATATCAAGAGCGAGCTTCTCCAGAGTTACCAGTGGCTGAAGAATTTTATTTCTAAAGCAGCTTTCTGCCTTGGAGTCCAACTTTACCTGCACGCATTTATTAAACTGCCCTGGCATATGCTAGTTAGACAACAGAACTTGCTTTGCCATGCCATTTGGAAGGTGTGCAGCCTAGTGTAGCCAAACTGCCTTACTCCAAGATATTTTTCTTATGGCTTCAGGAAAGAATTATTGCTCTGTGAAGAAGGGGAAAGGACGACTTCCTCCCCCTTCCTATAGCAGGAATTGGTATTAGTACATTCCAAATGGTAAAACGCCTTTCAGCACATTGGTGTGGTAAACAAGGTAACATCTCATTGACGTTCAGTCTAAACCTACTTTAAACATATCCCTCTCTGCCATTCCACTTGAAAGTAAATATATGCTATTCAGGTTATGAAGAAGAATGAGAAAGAGAAGGAGAGGAAGGAGACACAATAAGGATAAGAGCTAGCTGAGAATCTCAGCCTTGCAAAATGGCTGGGGCTCTGTCTGTCCTTCCTGTCCCTCCACTCATTATTCACTGATGTGAAGGAAGAAGGATGGTCTGCTCTCCAGAAATTTCTGCTGCTGCACAAACTTGGGCAGTTCACTGCAACTCATGTGGAAATAGAGTGCTAAGCACGTCCTGGCTGTAAACACAGCAGTCTTGCTCTACTGGGGCCATCTACAAATGTCTCCAACCAACTTGTATGATTGTCTTTAATACCTTTTTTTTTTTAAAGAAATGAATTTGATTTCATTTTTCTTCTCCAGTTTTCAAATAGTCATTAAAAATTAAACAACACTGAGAAAAGCCTTTTGTGATTATAGCCTTCATTCTCCTGCAACAAACTGGATCTATAAATTTACGTACCATTGTAGATGTAAATTACAAAATTTATATTCAACTATATTAAAACATCTATTCCAAAAATGATTACCAGTTGTGAAAAGCAGACAGGCTTATCACTTGCTGTCAGTTGTTCATGTCTAGTTAAGCAATAATGTGCTAAAACTGCTCTTTTGTTTTGTGTAAGAATTTTGGCAATAGAAGAAATGAACACTCGGTTAATAAAAACTCAGGCTGCTTTTTGCTTTGATGGAGGAAGCAGCTGCCTGTTTTCATTTGCTGCAGAGCAGCAAAACCCATCAATATAATAAGCAGCTTAGATGCATCCATCCACAGCATCTGTAAGGATATAGGGCTATTCGCTCAAAACCAATCCCTGGTTTAATTTTAACAAAGATGTGTCTGACATATTTGAAAATGCATTATAATGGGTTTTGAAACACAAACAATTTCTCTTTCTTTTAAATACTTTTTACAGATTTGCAAGGTTAGTATATGTAGCTGAATGATAACAATGATAAGAAACAGACCAAACTATGAGGCCATCCTAAAACAGAGGCAGCGAAGAGAGTAAATCAAGAGGTGATTCTTTGGGTCCCTTCAAAATGGAAGTAATTCATTGAAATGTGATTTCATTCATTTGCTCATTAAAAAATATTTACTGGATCCATATATATATACATATTGCAGCGAGGTAGACATTAAGGCCACAGATTGTCTCTTGAAGAGTTCACGCTTCAGGGGAAAGAACACAAAAACATAAGTGAAACAATGTGGTAAGCTCAGTGATACAAATATCCAGTTTTATAATGGTCTTCTATTTTAAAAAACTGAATGGGCATACAACACAGTGGAAACTAATGTAAAAATTAAAAATCAAATACTGTCTCCTTTATTATACAGTCACACACTTCATTAGACACACATTTAAGCAAAGACAATCTAACAGAAAAAAATTGAATTATGTTTAAACATATGTCAAACTGTTTACCAATGTAGCCAAGAATTATCACACTTTGGAGAGAAAAGTTTTAGAGTTTTAAGTTTTGTTTGGATAACCTCTAATTTTACAATAACCATTAGAGACTTTTATATGATCATAAACACACCACACAGCAAGCCTAATAAAAAATACGAACTTTACAGCAACTTACAATGTGCTACAGTATGCTTCAGCTAAAAAAACATGCTAAGAGATTATTTTATTTCAGCAATGGGTGGCATTCCAAGAAGTCAGAAAGTTCTAAATCCTCCTTTTTCTGATTCAATATTGGATGAGTAAGCATTTCATCACGATCAGCTAGGAACCTGGCTGGTAGGATACATGAATAAAAGGTTAGGCATCAATTTATCAGGATATCAAATTTAAACAAGAATCCGCTTACAGAAACATTAAGTAAATGTTCCTGCAAACGTAGAGCTGAAGGTTTTCTTATTTACACATGCTCATTGCAAAGCACATCTACAATTTTGGGGTTTTTTTCCTTAAATAAATGTTTTATTTTGGAATGATTTTAGATTTATGGAAAAGTTGCAGAGATAGTACAGAGAGTTCTTGTAGTTTACCGAATTTCTTCCATTGTAAACATCTTAAACCCCCAAAGCAAGAAACTGATATTGGTTTATTACTGTTAACTACACTCGAATGTTTTTAATAGAAGGGTTACTATTAAGATGAGAGTAGAAGGAATCTATCAGAAAGTCACAACTTGAACCTAAAGAACAATATTAGCATCAATCACATCTTAATTTTCTTCCTTCTTGCTAAGTTACTCTACAGAAATTCATATTGAATTTAAGAGTTAAAAACAGGACTCAAAATGTATATATCCTCAAGGTTTAAAAAAAATCTGACCTCATCAAGAGAACTGTAGAGCCAAGTGAAACCTTGATTCTCCATTCCATTGTTGAATCCAGCAGAATATTATTTCTAAGTCATTATTCACACAGAAATTCTGATTGCCCCTATTCAATTAATACTTTCATATCACAGTGTGATATGGACCCTATAACCAATCTTGTGGCAGCATGAGTTAAGAACCACAAAGAAGTCAGGGGTCATTATTTTTCACCCATTTAGAGTGTTTATAAAGCATTCACTATGAACCCTCTCCTTCTGTGCCTGCTTTCTTCCATCCTCTGCCCCACTGCTTAATGGCCGAGCATAGTGCTTCCAGCATCCTGCAGAGATTCATAGGCTAGGTACTGGGTAATGGTGGTTCTTCCAACAGCAAGTTGGAAAAGATGCCTGAGACAGATTCTTACTAGCTACAACTGGTGGTTAATCATTGGTGCCTGATGTTTGGTGAATGTTCCCTCTCCCCCGCCAATATATTCAAAGCTTCAGGAACTTCCTCCCTGAAATGTAGACAAGACCCACAGAGCAGAGCCCAGCAATGGTCCCAGATGGGCCCCTCACTCTTGAATGTCTATTACATCCTCTGGTTCCTTTAATTCCTTCAGACACCTTCAATTCATCTCATCTTCTCTAGTTTTAACTTTAACCCTCACCCCAGTTTTAAATTTTAAGCCTCTCTTTTTCTGTTTAAAAGAATTCATAATCGAAAGCAAAGCTTTTCTTTTAAAAAGCAAACATTCATATTCTGATAAAGAAAGTTTGCTAATATCCCCTTCAATGTTTCATAAAAGTTCTTCCATTTCTTTATGCTGCCTTTGAACATAAACTGCTTGAGCGGAGGGAGCTCATTGCTTCCTTCTCGGCGACATGTTAAGTGATACAGGGGAAGGCACACTGTGTTTATGTAGAACAGTAGCAAACAGTTTTAAATTCTGAACTCACAACAATAAAACACAAATCTTGCTTTTTTTGCAATATCTATTTGCTGAGCGTTATATGCTATATCTACTGAGGACCTGATTCACCTGTAAATACGATCACAGATCAATTCTCGTGTGGGTAAGTTTCTAATTGCCCTCAATCCACTTTCACTGACTTTCTTATCTATATCCACAATCTGGTGACCTGGCAGGACAATTATCACAAGAAGACAGGATAGATGCTCTGAGGAGCAAAGCTGAGCTGGGCCTGAGAGGTGCATGCTTACAAGTTTCCAGGGCAGCAACAAAGCATCCACATTCAATAGGCTATCTTTCTCTAAATCAATTCTTTTGCTTCATCCAGCAGAGCCCGTGTTGTGGGTATTCATATCTGGGGCTTGTCTGTGGATATCTATAAACAGGCTGGTCTCTAATCAGAGGAGCCTGGAATGAGTTCAGAATGGGTCCTTTAAGTGACTTGAGAGAGAGAAAATGATTCTTTGTCTGGCTGCCCCTGCCTGTTCTCTTTGCTATGATAAATTTGTAACCTTAACCCACATAGCAAAATGTTTTCTCTGAGAATCACAAGTCCTTGAGAAGGGCTTCAAAATATACTATTTAAACCGAACCATGGCTCTGAACTTGACACCACAATTATCTTTCTGTTGGGAAAAATACAAAAATTCTAGAGCTGTTATATTGTTACCAGCCCTTTCACACCAGGACACACAAGTGTTCTTAAGTTGAGATCAAAGTGCACCGGCTGAGCTGTTGAGAGTGGAGAAGTCATCATGGTGCCCATGGACTCATGCTGGACTTCTCAGGACAGAAAACAGATTTTCTTCTCTCTCCAGCAGCAGAGTTCATGTTATCGTGAACTCCATCATTCCTCCTCCTCGCTCCACCCTCAACAAATGACTGAAACAATGGCTTCCAGCTCAGAGCATTGTATCTAGTTAGGTTAGAATTTATTTCTCATCTGTGTATGTTCCCCAACAACATGAGTCTAAATTCTTACCATGACTGACATGAAAAACAACCTCTGGAAGTGTATTGTTTACATAACATAAAAGTAATCAATTACTACTTTTTAGTGCTTCAGAGAAATCTCAATTTCTGAAGTAAGACCCAAAGAATTATGCAGCTTTCTTAGCACATAGTTCAGCTAGTTAATAACCGAATTTGGGCTAGAACTTCAGTTCCCAAATACATCACCTACATTTTCTTTTCAGAGGAAGACACTTGAACAGTGGTATAGGAAAGACATCACCATCTTGGGGAGAATTTTGTTTTTTAACCTCCTCAGGTGGAAATCCGTGTTTGAAGAAATGAATCCTACTCGTTCCATTTTCAACATAGTTAGAGATATGAATTCAGGTCATTTTTGGTTTCTGTTTCTCAATAAATAGTTTTATAGAAACAGTGCCTCGGGGCTGGGGATTTAGCTCAGTGATTAGAGTGCTTGCCTTGCAAGCACAAGGGCCTGAGTTCGATCCCCGGCACCACAAAAAAAAAAAAAAAAAAAAAAAAAAAAAAAATTTGATAACAGTGCCTCTGTTCCCTGCCTGGATACACCAGCTGGTAGAAGAGGCTATAGATAAAGTGAAATGCATCTCACCCAATATCAGAATCTCTGAATTGAGGCCAGGAAGCAACATACAATCTTCAAAAATAGTGACCTCTGCTCTGGAATTACAATGATTATGAATTGAGTTTCTGTTTGTTTTCAGGAAATTTATCACCTAAATTAGTCTCACTTATTCAAATATCTGCATATCATTCGCCTTGCAGTTAAGAGTTCATAGCAGATTCCAACAACTGTTTTGATTACCAACATCCCAAGCTTACTAAAAGAGTAATTTTACTTCACATTATTGTGCCCATGGTGGGTGAGTCTTGCAATACATACAATTTTCGCACACACTGTGTGTTGAGAAATGTAATTTTTTGTGTATTCTCTTCTAAGAATATTTTCAATATTTCTGGATTGTCTCTGCACTCAAGAACAGGATTGAAATCTCCACTTTGGTATTTATCTGAGACTGTGATAGCTCAGTCGTCTGCTGCCAAATGCCAAGATAGGGGGAAATCTCATCATCCAGAGACCAGCTGCATGATGGGCAGTTAATAGATATATCAAACCTTAGGATATATGCTAAGCTGAAGAGATGATTGGTTGGTTGATACACTGATTGATTAGCATAGGGAGAATGGGTTTCTTCTTGACAACCTAAGATTATGCTTCTGCTAAGCTCAAATTGCTTACACCTCTTCTATTGGGTTTAAAATTACAGTGCTGTCATCTAAAATCTCTCTTCAATGAAATTTTTACCATATATAAAAATTAAAGGGAAAAAGAAAGTAGGTGCACTGGGTAAGAGTAAATGGAGTAGATACATTTCATGCGACTGTTGTTGACTCCACTAGGAAAAGTTGATATGTAAATCCTCTTGGAAAATGTTACACATTGCATAAACGATTACTGAATATTATACAATAATTCAGGGAAAAAGTTCAGTATGTTTAAGTCAGTGAACACTATATTTTCAAATACATTAAAGTTAGATCTCTTCTATGAAAAACTGAGAATGAAAAGAAAGCCCTCTGTTAATCAGGTTTACTTTCTAAGGCACATAGACCCTACCCTTGGCCTTTAGTATTTTCAACTACTGGCATGCCTTTCAGAGGAGGATTTATGGAGACTGTGGATTAGCTTCATATTTGATGCATCTTAACACAAGTAATAACTTCTTTAATTAGCAGCAATGATCCTAAGGATGGTCACATGCAAATCTTGAAATATCTGAATATGGTGCTTGTTTTGCATGCATTTGGAATCAGATGGGGTTTTAAATGAAAGAACCAGATGAATGAAGGGAACACAACTCTGTTCTGTCAAACTCCAGACTGGTATTTAAGTGCCACTGAATAAAAAACACCAAGATTCTGTACAAAAGGGCAGCATTAAGGGCTCTACAAACACCTGAGAGTCTTAGTTTACAATAAATTCATTAAACATAAGCTTGTTTTATGATGTCCTGTTTAAAGATTCCATCTCATTATGCTGCAAATTATTAGACTAGCTAAAGAAAGGACCTTCTTCTCTCTCCTTCCTCCCTGTCACCTCCACCTCCCCCCAAAAAAATCTGGTAAGCTTTAATTCAGCACTTTGAAGAGCACCCCCTCCTCTGCCTGAGCAAATAAGGATTTGGTTGCCGAATCACACTGGATAAGTGGTTCATTGAGAATGTTAAAATCTGCATTAATAAATAGTCCTGGGCTTCTTGGACTTCCCCCCTTCCTATCAGCTATGAGCGGTAGGGGATCAGCTGTGACTAAAATCCCCAGCTGAACAACCCACACGCAACTCAGTGAGCAGACTTAAAACAAGGCCATTTATTGGTGACTGTTATGCAAACAAAGCGTCCAAGTCTTAGAAACAGATGTCGACTGAAGCATATGCTTACTGTAAACTGGAATTTGATTCTCTTTATAAAAATAGACATAAATGGGCCTTCAGAAAGTAGACTGCCTCTTGTTGTCTACTACTGCCTAACTTGTTTCAGCCTAAAGCTCTTAAAGAGATGAATAGACTGATATGTGAGGGCAAAAGAATAAAAGTTAAAAAAAATTAAATTGGAAATAAATGATAACATGTTGGAGCAATTCCCAGAAGCAATTTTACAGATTTTTCTCTAAAAACACAAGACAGGAAGTTAAAAGCTTGGTGCAGGTCACCCATGGCATGTCGAGTTATCATTTCCTACCACTTAGAGTGGAAAAGAACCCACACGTTCTGGTGGCAAGTTTAGTAGCACATACTTCTTACCCTCCTCTCTCTTTCTTTCTCTCTCCCTTACCTCTTCTCACATCTTGATGTCTTTTAAATGTCACTTATTTTACATGAGGCAGTTGGTGGAGACATGAGTCAACAGCAATCAGAACCATTATCCCCTGCAGCGAGTCCTGGTCTTAATGCATTGTGACACCTTTGCTGGCCAGCCACCGATTTACCTTTCTGCTTCTTAGGGAATTAAGTGGCATCATGTGAAAATGGTTGTGATATGAACAGCATGGGCATAACTGGTATTAAATTTACCTCTCAGCCTAAGTGAATTTTCCTCACATGTGACTAATCAAAATGAAAGCTTGTGGACCCAGGCTGAGCCGGCCAGCACTTCCCCACCCCTGGGACCAGGGCTATTTTGTTTTATCTCTTTGTACAAGCTGGCAGAAGTTTAAAGTGAAGGGGATAATCCAGTGCTGGTGTCTTTATGAAATAACATCCTTACATGAAGAGGCTTTTAACTGTCTGTCGCTGTCCTCTCAAAAAAAGAGTGTGACAATCTCATTTTGCTGAGCACCCTCCCATGAAAAGGGAAAATAATAGCCATGGCCGCCATGGCTAGTACTGACCTTACATGATCCATTATCCACTAAACACTTTAAAAGTCAGTTTTACATATACTGTGGGGGGAAACGAGAGAACTACCACAATCATTTTCACTTTAGTGAATTTGCCATCCATTTGAAGTCAGACACTTGATATCCCAACACATCCAGCCAGTGTCATAGTGTAATGCAAAAGAAAACACAATTGATTAAAAGATGCCTAGCACAGATACACTGGCACCGTACGATTTAAGACATTTGCTAGTGGTAATGGCAGCGGGGCAATGGCTTTGTGTGAACTTTCCTCAAACTTGAACATAAGAAAAGGAACAATCAAAAACTGAGTCCTTCATATTTTTAGAAGTGCTTGACATTCCTTCAAAAATATGTTTTACTAACCACTTAACAGAGATCAGTAGGTGCCAAAGGAAGTACAGGCAGAGCAATTATCGTCCTGCACAGTCAGCCTGATGCTTATTCACAGACAAGAGTGGCTTGCATTCTGCCGTGAACCAACTGTGCATGTTGCTGATAAAGAGCAGAGGCATTGCTAAATTGGTACTGAAATAGCACACCTCGTTTACTTCCAGCAACTTATTTGTGGAAGGCAATGCAGGCTGGAATATTTTCTCATAACTACAAGAATACCCAACTCATTGTTAACATTAAAATGAGTTTTCTGACATGGCGCATGCTATGCATTTACTTTTCCTTAAATAGAACTTACAAGCCCAGAATATAGCACTGATGGCATTCCTTTCCCCTCTGCTTCCCAGTGCGCTGCTTCCGTAATAAACCACAGAGAGGCCCGACTAATAATCAAAGTCTCGGTCACTTTACAGTTCTCTCTGAAGTTCAAAGACAGTTTCTCTTCATTTTGGTAATACATTTATTTTTGAACCTTCTGCTCTGGGGCAAAATATTAAGAGTGGAAAATGAGAGTGGAGATGGCTGAGTGTGTGGCAGCCATCAAAGATCATACAGAGTAATTTCCAAAGTTTGATTCACATTGATAAGATTTAACTTGACAATATTGGGGCTTTGGGGTAGGAGCAAAAAGAGAATAGCCAGACAAATAGTCACAGTATTCTGAGAGAAATTATTCATCCACACCTCCCCAAGTCCCTTGAGTTTGACTCTAAGTTTATACTTTCATCCTGAATTCCTCCACTCCAATCTAATAGATAAAGGAAAATCAGGATGGCTATTCAAAACAGCTTGGGAAATCCAAATCATAAAGGCATGGAAGGAGGATTCTGTTAAGGTTCTTCAGAGATCAAATGAACTTCAACCAGAGTCTGCTACTGGATTCCCGAGAATTTTGTACTCTCTGCAGAGACAGAGAACCAAAGTTCTCAAGTAGAATGAGAGAAAAATGTAGTGTGGGACAAGATGGTTAAGCATGGGTAAAAAAAAAAAAAAAATGAGTTTGTTATAGATGGCTTTTATCAGATTGAGATATAGACTGTCTATTCCTAATTTCTGTAGGTTTTTTTTTTTATCATGAATGGGTGCTGGATTTTGTCAAATGCTTTCTCTGCATGATCATGGGACTTTTTGTCTTTGACTCTGTCGTTAATGGTGTATTTTTGCCAGCTGTCCTTCAGAAGAAGGTCTAACATTTAGAATATATAGAAAACTCAAAAAAATCAACACCCCCAAATTTAAAGACCAAATCCAAAAATGGGCATCTGAAATGAATAAAAATTTCTCAGATGAAGAAATAAAAATGGCAAATAAATATATGAAAAAATGTTCAACATCACTGGTAATTCAAGAGATGCAAATCAAAACAACACTAAGATTCCATTTCACTCCAGAAAGAACAGCTAATACCAAGAAGTCAACCAATAACAAATGCTGGCGGGGCTGCGGGGAAAAAGGAGCCCTCCTCCACTGTTGGCGGGAATGTAGGCTGGTCCAACCACTGTGGAAATCAGTGTGGAGATTCTTCAGAAAACTACAACTAGAGGTTCCATTTGACCAAGCTATTCCTCTGCTTGGTATCTTCCCAAAAGAATTAAAATCATTATACCACAGCGATATATGCACAACCATGTTCATAGCAACACAATTTGTAATAGCAAAGTCTTGGAAACAACCCAAATGCCCAACAACTAATGAATGGCTAAAGAAGATGTGGTTTTTCTATGCAGTAGAGTACTACTCTGCCATTAAAAAGGATAAACTAGAGTTATTTGTAGGTAAATGGATGCACCTTGAGAACATACTCTTAAGTGAAATAAATCAGATACTCATAAGTACATATTGAATTGTTTCTATTATACGAGAAACCATAAGTGTAAATAAGGACAAAGAGGTATAATAGATACCACGTAAAAGAAAGAAAATATTCAAAAGGGAGGAGAACTAGAATGGGGGAGAGGGAAGGGAAAAAGAAGAGACAGAAAAATGGGGAAAAATGGAAAAATGAATAAACTTGCTGTAAATAGGGAGGGGTGAGGATATGGAAGGGAGGGATGAGGAAGCAGGGGGAACCAAGATATAGCAAGTACAGGTACAAATTAACCACGATGAATGTAATTGTTACGTATACAATGTACCAATATGTGTTCTTGGTAAAAAAAAAAATTTTTTTTAAATGAGTAGGAGAGTCTGTCATCTTCCCAAAACATGCACAGAGAAAGCCGGAGACTGCCATTCAGGGCCCATAAAAAAAAGGTTGAGAAGAGATGAGAAGGAAGGCTACAGGAAGAAGAAAACACATAGAAAATATACAAATATCTGAAATTACAGTTTAAGCCATGAACAAGCACAAAACATCAGAAGGTACCTTGTGAGCTGCTAAGTTACCTATCGAGTAGTATTGTCTATTTTTGCTGACAGGACTTCATGAGTTACTGAATTTGAGTCCACTGGAGGAAAAAAAATCTCAAGAGTAACTGAGATGTTTAGGGTCCAGGTGACTTGAAAATTTGTGGAGTCATTTGCAAAAACAGGCATATCTTAATGACAAGCCTGTTTTGAGGATCAAATAAAGATGGGCTTGTTTTTGGACACAGTGAGTTGAAATCATTAGGAGGATATTCTGTTTGGGTCCACTGAAAATATGGAATTAGATTTAGTACCAAGGTTCAGTGTAGGATACAAAGAAATGCCACATGGAGATTATTATTAAAATTATGAGAGGGATGGAGGGAGGGGAAGGGGGCCAGAAAGAGAGAGAGAGAAAGAGAGAGAGACAGAGACTAAAAGAATGGAAAAAAACCCAGAAAGGTCAAATGTCACAAAAGGGTACATTTATATATAAGGGGAAAGTCAACAAAGTGAAATGCTGCAGAGAGAGGAAAAAGAAGATTCTGGAATCTGACAATTAAGACTTATTGAAAACTTCTGAAAGAATTTATTGGATTAGTGAAACCAGTAGAAGAGTTGAGGGGAATAAACAGTAATCAGCAATCAAGCTGAAGAGGAAAGGAACACAGATTCATTTTCCAAGAGGTTAGGGAGAATTAAGAGGAGAATATAGAAAAGAGAAATGAGGGAGAATTAAGGAAATGGAGAGTAAGGGAATATTCTCACACTATCATTTGCTGGCTTTTTTTTTTTTAAGGATGATGAATCCTGAGCATGTTCGTAAACAGAAGAAAAGAAATCAGTGAAGAAAAGACATAAAAGATGCAATAGATAGAAAGGAGAGAATAGGATCAAGACCACAGGTGGAAGATTTGGCTTAGGAAAAGTGGGAGTCACACTTTACTCAGGATGTCAGGATGGGAGAGAAGTGGAGAAGAATGATACTTTTTTTCCCCCTCTTTTCCCTTGTAGGGAAGAAATCATTACATGCCAGGAATGAGAGGCTATTAGCAGGGTAGAGAAACAACAAAGCTGTATAATCAACTCTTAATTATCAGCATTTTGGTTTATCAGCTTCAAATCTTGCTTTCAAGCAAGTTAGCACTTACTCAGCTTAATTACTTGCTTTGTTAGCATTTCAAACTCAATGTAATATAACTTTGTATGTGGCCTGCAGCCCAGCAGGACAGCATTTTGACACCTGAACACTTAACCACTTCCGCCATTCTAGGGAAGAATTTACTGTAGGGCACTTTGCTTGAGGTTGGGGGCTTCACAGCAGTCTGAGAAACAAGCAGTTAAGCTTTCCAGGTGTTACTGAGTGTGTTTTCATTGTGTGGAGGCAGTACTTTGTTCACAGTGATTTCTCAGATCAGACACATCTATTTCTTCAATCATTTATTAGCTAACATTTATTGAATGCCAGTTATGTCCCAGAGACTGTGTTCTGGTTCCCACAGTCAAGGTGCTGATAGTGTAAAAAGAATAATACAAAGGAGGTAACGCAAAACATCAAGATACAATTATAAATAACAAGCCATACATCATAACAGGTTCCATTTCATCTTGGATTATTAACACTTCTTTCTTAAAAAATTTAAATAATAATGAATTTAGTATGGTCCACTTACAATAGTAAGGTGGATTAATGTTGTATCACAATAAATCCAAGACAGAAATGCCAAATTTAGTGAGCCCTGACAATGAGTGATACTGCAGAATTCCATTACTAGGACAATTCTGCTAACTTCCTTTTGCTTTAGGTAATACTGAAGGCTTTGGTGCATGAAAAACAGCAAACATGTGCCAAAATCTTCTTCCTTTACTATGAAGGGGATTCACTATGAAGATCAGTTTGGTTGCTGGCCTGGTATACAGTGAAGAGCCCTGAGTTGCCTGGAGCCAACTAGGCATGTTCTATCTCATCTCTTGGGTCTCTAAGCCCCCAGGATGTCCTAAAAGGCTGCTAGGAGATGCTGGGCTGTTTGTTCCAGCTCTGAAGAAGTCTTTAACTTTTCTCAGTTTCTTTGTAGTCAGTACTCTCACTTTCTCCCAGCAGTATTTAAATCTTCGCTTCTCTTTCTAATGACCTCTCTTCTTGGTTCTCCAGTCTCCATATTCTTTCTTCTTCCACCTTTTCCTCACTGTCATTTTGCCTGGCTCCTTTATCTGTCCTTTTCCAGGGCTTCTGGGTTTTGCAGCAAGAGCTTTGCTTTGTACAGCTACTACCACCAAATCAGAAGCCCACTTTTCTTTTGGTTAGAAAAGCAAACCAATTGCACTGACTGGGGGTCACTCTTTAGGTCTTGGGCTTTACATTCTTTGCTCACAGCGCTCATTTTTAATGGCAAACAAGATCATATACATGAAGATACTCTGAAATCTTCCAAGAAATGGAAACTTAATTAAGATAATTACTCCTTGTTTTAGTGCTATTTTAGTGCTTAAAGTTGCTGTGAGAGAAAGTTACAGATACCTGAGGTACTGATTTACTTTTATTAATGGTTATGAAATTGAAATATCTATTTATGAGAAGAGTTGCTTTAAAAAAGCTACAAATAGAATTCACTTAATCCTCAAACTATACAAAATATTGCTGTTGTGTAGTCTTTTTTTTTTAAGCGACTCACAAGACACTTGTAGATCTTATAATGCATCAGGGTTGCTATTATTCATCTCAACTTAAGACAAAACCATAAATGCACAAAAGTGCCTGTAACCCAGAATTTGGTTGATAGTCTGGCAAATAAAGCAACACCAAGTTTCTGAAATTGGGAAGCACAGACACAGTGCCTTCTCTGCTCTGAGGTCCAGTCTCCTGCTGTGTCATGGTGTTCTCTTTGAATGAACAGGTGCTCTCCCCAAGTCCAAACAGACTAAATTGGAGAAATCCCCTAAACACAGCTAAAAAGGAGCAGTGGCCTAATAGTACAAATGGTTGTCTTGTTCTGCAAAAGTAAATTCAAGAGGGGCTCAGCAAATGTCCAACTAAAAGCAGCTGGAAAAAAAAAACCCTACAAAATTATTTACTGTTTTAGCCACAGAAACTGGAAAAGTGGCATTGCAAATCAAAATTGTAAAAAGCTCTCCCCACTCCACTTGTGAGTGGCATTCAGTTAGGCAGGTTGTTCTGAGAGTGGAATGCACTCTTCCCCACTAAGTGTGTATTGCTGCCATTCACCAGACCTCCTTGCTAGCCTGCAAGCAGCTATCTCCCCATTATACATCCAAAGAGTAATCAGGGTGAAAAGGACAGTCAGTGTAAGAGGAAATAATTGCAGCTTAAACTACTCTTACTCATTAAGAAGCAAGACTATTTGGGGAGTGTGGGGGTGGGGAGGGTCAGGGAGAATGGTATTGAGTTTTCATCATCTGGTCAGGGCAGGTCAAGTTTTAGCTCTAGCAATTTTGGCATGATTTTCTATAATCGCATTACAGTTAAAAGTGTATTAATCACAGTAACTACCACCATCCTATGGTGAGAGTAATACTCGCAGGAGGGCAGGAAAAGAATCCACAATCTGTCTTGGAGTCTGCCACTGTGTGTTTGGTGGGAGCTACCTTTTGTTTTACAGAAATGTGGTCCAGCATCAGTAAAAAACAGTCATGAAAATAACAATCTTTTGTTTGGCTGGAAATAAAAGAAAAATGTGTCCTAGGAAAGAAATAGAAAAGATGAAACATGTTTTGGGGTTGGAGTTTTAAAAGCCCAAACCAGTTGATATATATATATATCAACTATATATATATCAACTGATATATATATATATCTTTGTTGTTGTTATTTTCATGCTGGGGATCGAACTCAGGGCCTTGTGCTTGCTAGGAAAGTGCTCTACCACTTGAGCTAAATCCCCAGCCTCAGCAACATTTTTTGAAACAATCCATGAAAAGTCAAGTGAAGCATGAGATGTCTCCCAATCAGTGGTTCTCAGTCCAGTGAGATTTTGCCCTCAGGGGACATTTGGTGCCATCTGTGGACATATCGGTTTGCCAATCCAGGTGGGGTGAGTAGAAGCTACTGATGCTGCTAAACATCCTTAGTGCACAGAGTGGAGCCCCACAACAAAGAAGTCAGCCTGAAGGTCAACAGTGTCACTGCTGGAAAATCTGGCTCTAGATACAGGAAAGGTTTAAATGTTTTAATTTTTACAATGCATTTCTATTACGCATCTGAGGTTTCATTATTAAGATACCTGAGGTTGTTACAAATGTCCCAGAAAAATACATGAATATCGACATACAGGGCTGGAAATACAGAAGACTCACTGGCAATAGGAAAGGATGTATATTTTAAGTGAAATTTTGAAGGTAGGGGAAAGAAAGGTAGGGTTTCGGGGAAGGAGACTTGGTACTAGAACATGACAAGAAAATATGTTTGAGTCATGCTTTAATATTGTGTCAAAATAACTTCATCATACAAAACACTCCTATAGGAGGCCACAAAATCAACTAATCAATAATACTGGGGCATTTTAAAAGCTACATGTTAACTTTGAATGAGGAGGCACAATTTATTAATACTGCAAGTATTCACTAGGCAGCTATCTGCAGCTGGGACTGACAAGGCCTGGGAAAGAGTCAATTAAGGTGACCCAGAGCTGGAAAAGGTTGTTAGGACAAGAACTTCTCGATAAAAAATGCTGCCTTGGTGAGCAGGAAGTGGGGTATGTGTCAGGCACTGGAGTATAAGGTCTAAGGAACCATGGAAAGAGGATTGGCTAATGTGGCCTTAAGAAGACAGAGGAACTGAGGCAGAGACTCTAAAAGTGTGACTCCTGTATCAGCAGCATCACCTGGAAACTTATTAGAAATGCAAATTATGAGGTTCAACCCCAGACCTAGTGAATGAGAAACTCTGAAGGTGAGACACAGCAATCAGTGTTTTAATGAACACTCCAGGAAGCAAATGGAATTATTTGTGTAATAATAGGTACAAAAATACTTCTTATTTTTGGTCTTTAATATTTAAATTGCCAATGTAATTTGTTATTACATAGTCTGCAACTCCTTATAATTCAACCTAATACATTAACATGAAGAACTGTTAATTAAGTTATCACAACAGTGGTAAACAGACAAGATGAAAGGGGGAAGATGATAATTGTAACATATAACTGACCAAGGATTAGTATTCAGAATATATAAGGAATTCTAACAAAAGTCAATAAGAAAAAGACATTTATCCCGTTAGAAAAATGGACCAAAAATAGGAATATATAGGCATTTCACAGAAGAGGAAGCATGAAAGCTCATAATTACGGAAATGTATCTGATTAGTAAATAGAGATACAGATTAAAACCATGAGATGCCACCACCTAACTAGGAGACTAACAAAAACTTTAAAAGTCACAGATGGTACCAAGTTTTGAAAAAGCTATGATAGAACAAAAACCTTTACCCAGTTTTGTTTTGTTCGTGATAGTGGGGATTGAACCCAGGCCTCCAGAGTATAAGTGGAATAAGTAGCTTTGGGAAGGGGCAAGGAAAAATTCTTTATCCATTATTACCCAAGGCAAGAAAGAGACAAAGGGACAGACACAAGTGGGTGGGTAGATTCAGTGATAAGAAGATGAAGTAGTTTTCATATACTGTAATTGCTTTTTTCTCAGTGAAATACTGACCAAGTCATCAGCTGAAAATGATGGGAGAGGTGATATTGGAGGTTTGTAAATGGTAAATTTACTAGGGAAATACAACTGTATTTCTTCAGAGTGATCATAGATGCAAAGCTGAGCCAGTCAACATGGATGAGTGCCATGGTCAGCTGGTCAAGTGCAGACTCAGAGTTTAAGTAGGGCTGAGTGAGTTTGTTGAAGTGACAGAGGAAGGAGTGTGAAGGATGCATGTTGAGGACAAATTATACACCAATGAGCTTGGGAGGACAGAGAGAGAGCCAAGGGCAAACATACAGGGTGAATGGAGTGAAAGTCCAAAGTCACACACTGTGGAGTGGGGTTATCTCAGTAACTGAGCTGTCAAAAAAGAAGGTAGGGATCAGAGAATGGGATACTTCATGTGGAGGTTTCAGAGATGATGTGGCTAGTAGTGACAAAGTCTAGGGTATGAATATGGGAATCATTAGTAAAGATGATGTGGAGGAAAAGAAATATGGAAGAGATGAAGTTGAGGAATGGAGAAACTAGGGACAGACTATCTACACAGTGCTGAAGACTTCGAGAACAAAGGCAAAGAGGAAGATAGTGAACGAAGTTCTAAAATCTTCAACAACAAGAGGAAGTTTCTTAGGCATCGGCAGATAATAGCAACTTGGGCTTTAAAAGAGTTACAGTTCTAGAAAGAGGAGAAATGTATGAAAGTGGCAATTTGGGGCAGTGGACGGACAACAGAGAAAAAGCCTCTCACTCCTGAGAGGGCTGCAAGGGAAGGAGAGTCTGTGAAGAGAGCTAGAGGGGGCCACCCTCTGCTGGGTGATGAAAGTAGGAGTGTGAGTCTTCACAGCATGAGTCAACACAGTCCCTTCAGAGAGGATGGGGAATCTGTTCAGTCAGGAGTCTAGGTGGGGGAAAGGGGCCACGAACTGTTGGACCCTAAAGCTCCCAGTATTGGTGGTCTGAGTCCATGGCTCTTTTTCTGAGAACACAAGCTGATACAAAATTCTCTGGTTTTTTGCCTCCCCCATAGTGTCAAAATATTTTATAAAATACCCAGTGAGAATGGGCTGTATCTTCATATCTCATATATGACCTGACTGGCTTATAAGTGCAGAAAGTTTGACTATGTGTGAACTGGTTACCTGTCTTAACTCCAGTCAGAATCTTAAGTAATTGAACTTAGTCAAAAGAAGATCAAAATACAAGGTCAATTTCATTGCTGGTGATGGTGGACTGGAAAAAGTAGTGGGTCCCACTGATCCCTCCTTCACTTAGATTTTGGGCTCTATCTCTCCACCCTGATCACAGGAGAAGTTTGAGGGCAGTATGGGGAGAATCCAGGAAGACCTTTGGGGCATCTCATCACAGATGAAAGTAGGCAGCGTGGTGTGTGAATGTCAATAAAGAAAAGGGGCAGAACTTAGTTGTGTTTAAAGAACATTGGAAAGCCCAAAGTCATTACAGTATTTACTTCTTAGGAAATCAATGACTTGATTAAACTGTTTGAAATTCTGCCCAGAACCAATACCTGCTACCTCTCTTATTCAGGTTGGACAATTTTTCTCCCTCACATTTCTTCCCCTCCCATATCTGTACTTAAATTATAAATTTAAATCTCACCCTTGTCCCAAGGCCAAACCTGCATTTCCAACTGGCCAAGGAACAGTTTAATCTAAATGTGTTTCTGAGGTTTCATGGCAAACCTGAAACCTCTCTCTTCTCTTACCTTCACACGCCTCACCTATTTCTTTCGCTATCTCCACATTTTTCCTAGTCCTCTTCAAGTTAGTTTGATGGGTGAGTGATTTGGCCACCTTTAAAAAACAAAACAGAAGCTTCCTCTGCAGGCGGTCTCACATGGGTCTTCTCTTCATCCCTGCAAACAATGTTCTCACTCAGACCCTAATATTGCAACAGTCTCCTAATTTGACATAAAGATCCCAAGTCGAATTGCAGCTCTGAACCTTGACTAATTCATTCAGTCACCCAACAATCCTTTACTGGGTCTTTAGATGCAAGATAATACTAGATACCAAACAGGACAGAAGGATGTATACTCCCCCCTTTTCACCTTCAACGTGCTATATAGAGCATATAAGAAATGTAACCAAATCATAGTAATACAATAAACTCAGAGACAGTAAGGGAACTCAAGCAGATCCAAGATTCTAAACCATCCAGGAGGTTCCTAAGTGTTCAAGTTGTCACTGGTTGGCAATGACTTGCTAAATTACAATCAAACTCCTTAACCTAAAATAAGGCCTCCACAATGCGGCCTGAACATTTCGTTCTTATCTGTCCATAACCCTCTGCCCTTTTCTATTCTCTGGGCTGGGAATTTTCAACCATGCCTGCACATTAGAACCACTATGAGAATTTTAAAAATTTAAAATGTTTGGGTCTCATCCTAGGCCAACCAAATCAAAATTCCTGATTGTAAGCCTGGGTATCAGAATTTCTTAAAGGGTTCTCCCAATAATTCTACTCTACAGCCAGGACTGAGTTCTGGGGGTCATTCTCTATCTACTAGTCTCTGCTCATTTTTTATTCTTCCTTTTGAAATCTCCTTTAACATCCTATTAGGAATTTAGGGCACAGTTTTCATGTCACTTCTTGAAATTTCCATCTTCTGAGGGCACAATCTCATTGGAACACCAACACCGATTTGTACTTATCTCTTATTTATTTGTCTTTACCTCTATCTTTACATTACAGCTTACGTTATGTAATGTTTTATCTCTATTGAGTTATAGACACCTTAAGGTTGTATTAATATTTGTAGCACCTTATACACACACAGTAAGAGGTTGGTAAGTGTTGTGGGAATAAATTAATAAAGTGAAAATTGAACCAATAAAAGAACGTTGGCTAATTAACCTTTTTTTTTCGGCACAGGGAACTGAACCCCAGGCCTTTCACTGAGTTTCCTTCCCACAGAATTTCACTGAGTCATTGAGTGTCCCAGGCTGGACTTGAACTTGCAATCTTCCTGCCTCAGCCTCCCAGAGTGTTGGGATTGCAGGTGTGCACCATCATGCCATTTCACTAACGTGTTTACTACACATCTATTCTATGCTCAGCACTGAGATAGCCACATGGATTACACCAAAGAAGCACTCCACATAGAGGAGACAAAAAGAATTACTAAGATCTGTTAGAGACCTGCTACGAGACAAGTAATGTTAGGTGCTTCGCATTTGCTATTTCGTTTAATCCTCTCAACAAACCTATAAGGTGTCATTACCTCATTTTGCAGATCACAAAAATCAGGAAGAGGTTATATAGTTTATCTGAGTTCACATGGTAACTAAATCTATATTCAAACTTATGTGCAATTTCTGAATCCAAGTGCTTTCCACTCTGCTGCTTTTAATAAACAGATTATAATGAAATGATCAGGACCAAATTATTTAACGGACATAAACTTCTGAATGGGTTAAAGTATTCTGAGAAAGCACAGTTCAGAAGCTTTGATGCAGTAATTACCGGCACAGGCTTTTGTGGTCACCCTAAGTAAACCGTACCTCCTCCTTCACTCCCTGTGTCCCTTGTCTATTTTTTTTTCCTCCTTAGAGTTATCACCATAAAACTTGCTGTAAATTTTATCTGTCTTATGACTATCTTCCACTACAATGTAAACTTGTCTATTTTGCCATATGGAAGGGATCAATACACATCTGCTATATGAATAGATGGAAAGATTCCCAAGCAAGATGGTGGCCTAAGAGAGCAAACAACAAGATGTTTCAGGTAAGCAAAACTTCCTGAGAACAGGCAGGGGGCATGACTGATATCGTGTGCCTTCGGGCTAGAAGACCCATCTGATGGTCACACTGCGTCTTCAAGAGGGGAAGAAAGGCTCAGTGAATGCAAAGCTTATGACAATGAACTCAGGCGGTGGGGCAAGGAACTGAAGAGCCTTCAGAAAGTTATTGCCTTCTAATGTCCACATTGCAATGTGCATCATTCAGATGCTAAAAACAACACAGAAGGGGAAACTCAAAGAGGAACAGATTTGTTCATTCATTTTTGTTTCACTTGAAGACAGTACTTGAATGTTTCTGAGTCAGGGGTGTGGAAACTATGGACAAAAACCTCAAGGATCTCCACAGCTACTATCCAACTTGTGAAGGATAAGAGCAACTCTTCTTGGGCAGAGAAACCCGTAGACCGTGGATGAAGCTTGTGCTCCTGGGCTGAGTCCCACACCAGCAGCCCCTCTGCCCCTCAGAACACTGAAAAGCACTTTCTAGGGACAATTGGTCAGATTTGAGTACGGATCACAGATTAGGTAAGTATTCTATCAATATTAAATTTTATGATTTTGTCACGATACTTCAGGCTTTGAAGAAAATATCCTTGTTCTTGGTCAAACAAACAAACAAAAAACCTGGGAACAGTTAAAGAGAAATGATGTCTGCACTTTACTCTCAAATTGTCCAGAAACATTTATCTGTAACTATTCATATCTGTGTCTAACCTATACAATCCTATATGTCTATCTAAAGAATGATAAATTAATACATAGGAAGCCTTTGAGGTATTCTTTAAACCTTCTGTAGATTTAAAATTATATCCAAATAAAAAGTTATTTTCCCTGCCAAGAGCAAAAATCAAGAAAGAACACTTTCCCTTCAAACTTTAAAGAACTGAATTTGTCATAAAGCAGGAAAAGGAAACCACAGACTAAAACGAGTCAATGTGCCTAAATCAGATTTCCCACTAACAGCACAACAGAAGCCCACGTGCTAGACCTGCCGGGGAAGCCAGGTCACCAGCTCCACTGTGAACAACGGCAATAAGTGAGCAGGTGGCCTTGCTCTCCTCTGGAAAGGTCATTTGGCACTGAAAAAATGCTGTGTCATTTTTAGGGATCATACTTCTAAGATGGGAACTGAAAACTGAAGTAGGACAACAAGAGAGAGAACAAAGGATAGGAAAGTGGATGACAAAATTTTCAGATAGAGAAATAGAGTTGAGACTAGAGAAGAGAAAATTCATGTAGATACAAGAGAGAACCATGAGAACTTGAGCATTATAGTATGGAAAACAGTATCTTTTTGTCTCAGGTCATAAGAGGGAAGAGGACTTTTCCCCAAAATCAGAGCTGTCCAAAACCACAAGAGTTTGCCACAGGAATAGGGAGGTTTCTGTCACTGGAAGTATTCAAGCAAAGTTGGAACAAACACTTATCTATGATGCTGTGAATAGCTTCAACAAGGGAAGGGATGATGGGATGGTAGTGGAATAGGTCGTCTTTAAAATTCCTTTCTAATATCAAAAGTTTATACCACTTAATTTAATCTCTGAAAACCTTTGGGAAAGTATTGTCTGATATACAGTGTGATAGATACCTACATACATAAGCAAGGTATTTTTTAGGTGACGTTATAATCTGGTCTCTATGAAAAGTACAGAGACGTGATATAAAGTTGATTCACAGGGCGCAGCAGGGAATTCTGTCCTTGGAGGTAATAGCTGGCACTTCTCCACTTTCTTTTATTACCACCCATATGAGACCTAAAGAGATCTGGAGTGTGTCTCATGGAGTGTGTCTCACAAGAAAACCGCTTGTTTGTTGTTTTGTTGTTGTTGTTTGTTTGTTTTTAATCCATGTTACTTCAAAATATCCTAAATCTAAATTTAGGACTGGTGTTGGGCAAGTCTCATGCCAGCCTCCATTCTCTCTTGTCAAAATGCTTGAGGGCTAGAGATTGTTCTTTCATGGGAAGAGAAACAGAAAACCCAAGTAACTATTGGAACTAGCAAAATCTCGCTGAAGTGGAGATTCCATCACACTGAAAGGAGAGCTGATCTCTGTGGTGTATCCTTACAGAAACACCAAGTCTTACGGGCCTGCTCACAGCTATTATTTCTATTAACTAAATAGGGAAAACAAGAATAGACTAAAATGAAATGTGTTATCATTCTGTATTAATTCATTCTGAACCTAACGCCACTGTGTAAATTAAGCACACTATCCATCTACCTTTCATTACAAACCATCTCACGGCAGGAATAAGAGAAATCAATTCAATCTACTTTTTGTTATTGAATGGTATAAAGATGATATAACAAGCAATGCATACAAATAAAAATAGGGTTTAATAAAACTAGCTTTACTATTATAGATTGAAAGGGTAAAAAAAAAAGCTGTTTTTCGATGTGCTACAAGTAAAAGGATCATCTCTGTTCAATACATTTTTTAAAAAAAATACCTATTGCCAAAACATAACATTGACTCCATATATCACTAGTAGTTTACAGGTCTTGAAAGAAAAATCTAAACATTGCTTCAAGCATAGCTTGACCTTAGTGTTTCTATCAACTTTGGGAGAAGTAAGAGGCACATTTTAAAACATTTGAACTATCAAATATTAAAATGTAGGAAAACGTTGCTTCCATTTCTTTCTTTCTTTCTTTTTTTTTTTTTTTTTTTTGTGGTGCTGGGGATCGAACTCAGGGCCTTGTGCTTGCAAGGCAAGCACTCTAATCACTGAGCTAAATCCCCAGCCTGCTTCCATTTCTAATGTTGCTCTTTTCTTGATAATATTCTTTAGCACTAGTCCTCAGAGTTGGTCCTGGGCCCATGATCAGAGGGATCATAAATTCAAGCCACTTTAATAATAATGATGATAATAATAATAAGAAGAAGAATCATAATAAATTTGCCTTTTTCACTTCGATTTTCCATGAGTCTACCTGATGTGTGATATGCTGAAGCAGATAAGTCCAGCTGTCTTCCAATAAGATGTACATTAAAGAGTTTTGCAAAAACAAAGCTACTCTGCTCATCAAATGTGTTGATATTGTTCTGAAAAATACTTCTTACAAAAATGTTATTTATGTTAATGTTTGAAGGTTTAATGTTATTTTAAAATAAGTTCATAAGTAAATATTTTTAAATATCTTACTTTTTGATATGATACATATTAATAGATATAACATTTTAAAAAGCTCTCTGAGGTCTTTAATAATTTTTAAAAGTGAAAAACTTGAGAATTGCTGTGTTATAATATGGTGAAATAGAGCAATGTGTGTTATTCTTCAGATTTTTGCTAAGAAAATAAAAATAATTTATACTTAACTCTCTAGATGGGTATTTTGGGTAAATTAACCTCTTAGTATTGTCATATTTTCCCCATGTAAGTGATACAATAAAGGTCTACCACTACCATGAACAGACATATAAACTGAAGAGAAAAAAAAGGGAGTTTGCCTTAAAGCGCCTTAAAGAAAAAGGAGGGTTATTATTTCTATCATATTTTGCTTATTTAGTTTCCACCTTACTTTCAAAATGACTAGAAACAACTGACAATAAAGCCACAGAAACAGTAAGACCAACAACGAACAACACAGGATGAAAAGCCAACATTTAGTAGTCAGGGGGAGGAGAGATGGAGTTGGGGCAAATGATATTAAGGAGCCTACTGAAGACAGCTACAGCAGTTAAACGTGAGCACTTAGCTCCATGTTTGCTAGCTAAGTGGGGAGTAAAACAGCGTGAATGAAGTGGCTCCCACTGTCTGGGAGGAAACAGATTGGCTTTAGAAGGCATAATCTTTCTTGGGGACCTGAACTCTGAAGACAATTAGAGTAATCTGTATGAGACTTTTTTTTCACTAAGAGTCATGAGGAGAATAAAAGCAAAAGAAATCTTGTGGAAGGACTTTCACAAGATATTTTATTTTACACTTGAGGAAACAGAGTCTACCAGAGGACAAATAGATTGCCCAAGGTCATACACCTGTTAAGTATCAAAGCCAAAATGGAAAAAAAAAAAAAAAAAGCCAAAATGGGAATTTAAATCTGTGTGACTCTGAAGTGTGTGTCACAACCAATTTGCTAATTCTGTCAAGGTCTTCAGGTTAAATCACATTTTTGTGAAGAAATTCTTCAGAGGGTCAGATCCAACTGTGCAGAGCTGACTTTACTATTCAGCCCATTAAGCTCACTGGGCAGGCAGTGGTCATCCACCCTGACCCCACCCTAACACACCTAGTGTCCCCTTCTTATCATCACCACTTTGTGTTTCCCTTTGCTCTCCTGGATTTCAGGTAGAGCTAACTCTGATCATTATGTTAGAACAAATTAGCAATTGTCTGCAGTCTCCGATATCTGAAAGAGTTAACTTGTGAAATACATTAACCCTACCCATCTGGTGTCGGAATGTCTCTGTCAAAAATCAATCATTTTAGCATTGTGGTTGTTTCTGACAATAACCAGCCGAAAGATGTCAAATGCTTCTCAAGAGCACTTGTGCCACTGGAACACTAGAGGATGCTTACTTACCATCCGGCTTGTTGTGACAGAAAAATATTTATCCAGTGATTTGAAAGCTATCAAATCATTTGAATATAGGCTCAAGTGTGCAAGATCATTTAAGATAGGAACTGTTTCTGTCAGAAATTCATCTCTGTCCAGCTAGATTCCTGTCATTTTTCTCTTCTTCAAAACTAATGGTGAGGGGCTTGTTACACAGTGGCAAAGAAAGGGAGGTCTCTCATGGAGGCCGCGTTTAGCATCATAATCAGGGGGCATAATTGGTGTCAGAGTGCACTGTGAAACTCATAGCAGAAAGGACAAATGATAAATAGCTCACCTACATATCCCCAATTGTCCAGGAAACATCACAAAGAATCAACAACTGGGATCTGATAAAGCTTTTGCACAGCAAAAAAACTATCAACAGAGTGAAGAGACAACCCACAGAGTGGGAAAATATTTTTGTCAGCTATTCCTCTGACGAAGGACTAACATCTCAAATATATAAAGAACTCAAAAAAATCAGACCCCCCAAAATTTAAAGACCTAGTCCAAAAGTGGGCAACTGAAATGAATAGACACTTCTCAGATGAAGAAGTAGAAACAGCAAATAAACATATGAAAAAATGTTCAACATCACTGGTCATTCAAGAGATGCAAATTAAAACAACCCTGAGATTCCACCTCACTCCACAAAGAATGGCTATTATCAACAAATCGGCCAATAACAAATGCTGGAGGGGCTGTGGAGAAAAAGGAACCCTTCTCCACTGCTGGTGGGAATGTAGTCTGGTGCAACCGCTATGGAAATCAGTGTGGAGATTCCTCAGGGAACTAGGACTAGAGATTCCATTTGACCCAGCTATTCCCCTTCTTGGTATCTTCCCAAAAGAATTAAAACCATCATATTGCAGCAATATATGCACACCCATGTTTATAGTGGCACAGTGTGTAATAGCTAAATCTTGGAAATAGCCCAAATGCCCATCAATCGAGGAATGGATAAAGAAAATGTGGGTATTTTTATACAATGGAGTACTACTCTGCCATAAAGAATGATAAGCTTGAGATATTACTAGGTAGATGGATGCCTCTTGAGACCATACTCTTAAGTGAAATAAATCGGACACACATTTTTAAATACCACATTGTTTCTCTGGTGTGAGAAACTGAAAGTGTAAATAACAACTAAAATGCATTATATTGGGAAAGGGAAGAAAATGTCCAAATGGGAGAGGAAACAAGGGAGGGGGAAAGGAACAGAGGGACAAGAGAAGTAAGAAATGGAAGGAAAAAATGGAAATAAAGCTTTTGTAAATAAGGAGGAAGGAGGGGGTGAAGGGGGGGAGGGAAATGGGAAAAAAGAAGCAACAAGATATGTCATGTACAGGTACAAATCCCCTATGATGGATGTTACCACTATGTACATCTAAAATGTACCATTAAAATAAAATAAATTAACTAAACATAAATAAATAAATAGCTCACCTAGAATTTCAACAGCTATCTCTGTTCCTGTAATTCCTGTTTTGCTTTAATCACACAGCCAGGTGTTTGAAGCCATTTTGTGTTGCTTTAAAAAAATATTAGAAGCTGGGTACTTTATAAATACAAAAGGTTTATTAGCACACCACCCTAGAGGTCCAAGAAATGCCACTGGTGTCTACTTGGTGCTGGTGAGGGCCTCTGGCTGTATCACACCATGACGGGTGACATCATGATGGGAGTGTAAGAGGGTAAGATCAAAAGGCAAGACAGGAAGCAAAAGACTGGGAGGGGTGGGGCTTGCTGCTGGTAATAACCCACTCTAGTACCCCCACGATCTAACCATCTCCCGCTTGGCTCCACTTCTTCAAGCATCTACCCTCTCTACACTTACACTGTCACCCTGGGGATCAAGCTTTCAGCATATGAATCTTTTGGGGACACACTACACTGTATCCAAACTATAGTATATGTGCAACAGTGTCCCAGAATTTACATTTATTAACTCTTATAAACTACACACAAGCCTTTTAGAGGAACCAAAAGAGGAGCTATTGTTTTGTTTAATGTCTTTTTTTTCCCCAGAAGAAACATTTTTTTGAGAAAAGATATGTCTGAGTCCATATTTGTCATCCACTCTTACAGCCAAAGCCTTCCAACCATAACTCTAGAAGTAATATTTTTGTTCAGCCTTTCTTAAAGAAAAATAATCATTTTGAAAAAAAAATTTCTCATAGGAGTCATGTTGATTGTCTTCTGAATGAGTTAATGATTTAATAAAATAAGCATTCACCTCTTATACCACAGCCTTACATAAAGATGAATGAAAATATTTCAGATAAATAACATTCTCTTATTTCCTTCAGGCAAAAACCACTTGTAAATAACTTGAAATAGTTTTGACAATTATACTTCTCTGATGCTTTAGAAAGAACTCATTTCATAAAACATAATCTTCAGTGTTCTCACAGTGCGCCAATCCTTTTTTACTCATTAATAGATTATTTTCTCCATAATATCACTTAAAAGAAACTTAAATGTTTTGCCTACCCTCCCCACCGCCCCACTTACATCAACAAAACTGGAGTGGAAAGCCTTCTGACCTATTTTTAATTTCATGTCTCTTTTAGTTAGCACAAAAAAAAATTGTACCAGAAGAGACTGATGTTTGCTACACGATAAACAAGGTCCTGCTGGCTTCTCCAGATTCCAAGGCCATTAAATTAAATACAAAAAGATAAAGGTTATTGTGAACTTTATCAAGAAAATCATAATGTCACCATGTTGAACAGCCTCCTTAAGTGTGGCCTCTCTCCCTTCCCCTTTGTGTCTTCTCTCCTAATTGGATGGTGCCATTCTTACATCCTATCATACGCAAAATTGGGGAAGACTCTTGGCCCCTTCCTTTAAATATTCTCCTAGAGTGGCTTCGCCTGCACAATCCTATTCTCATTTGGGTATAGATAATGCAAGACCTATTTAGGAGATAAGTTCAGATGGTTAAAAGCACCTGTAATGAGCTACTTTCATTTAATTAAAAAGACAACAACTTACTGTTTATATAATCAGCCTAAAAATGGGCAAAATCAGAAGGGAAAAGATTAGTGTATGGTCTGATGACATTTTGCCTCCAGCAAGAAACTGCCTCACATCAACCAGCTAAACAAAGCATCCAGGCTTGGAAAATAATGAGGAAACTGGTCAGCGTAATTTATTGTTACCACCATCATTATTATGATTAAAAAAAATACCATGTAAAACATTTAAATATTTAAAACTATGTGCTTTGGAGTTTATCAATTGTGAAATACAATTGTATTAATGCATAATAAGAAAGTGTTTATTATTGCTAGAAACAACCAAAAGTAAGTACTAAGTTTCTGAAAGCTAACATTTCAAAGTCTACATGAAAGTAATCTCTTTGGCACCTAAAAATTCTAGAGGAATTAATTCTGAGAATATTATTGAACACATGAATCAAGATGTAGGAATAAGGAATTTCACCAAACCATATCTATAATACTGAAAAAATGGGAGAAAAACTTAAATATCCAGAAAAGGGCGTCAGTTAAACAAGTTTTGGTAAGTGCATATGATGAGATATTCTGCAACCATTAAGGACGGTTCCCAGAAATATTTATTGACATTGAGTAATATTTATGAGATAGGAAAAAAGTCAAGTATTAATGGTTTACAGTATATGACAAGCTAATTATGGGCAGAAAAAAAGGTCCAAAAGGGTATACAACTAAATGTTAACAGTTAATCTGCTTCTAGGGTTAAAAGTAGCTTTATTCTTCATTATGATGACCTTTACCTTCTAATTTTTCTACAATGAACATGTATTATCTGAGTACTGTAAAATTTTTTTTAAAGAAAGCAATATAATAAAATTTTGTCTTCATGTAAAGGTTCATGAATTATAGAACCCTAAACCTAAATTCTATGTGAAAGTACAACAGACTTTTTTTCCTCCTCTAACTAGAATTGGAAATATCTGATGTTTAAGATTCACCTTGGAAATTTACATTAGTCATATCTAAACTGTTCAGACTAAGATCATAAAATATTCAACAGAAATTTCATTTGTAAGTGACAGGGGACTACTTTTCTCTAGTAATTTATGACATCTACAAACAGGTACCTGATAAATTCATTGTGATTTATGGTTGAACTATCCAGAGTCAATTAAAATCCATGGTAAAACTAAGAAATGTCTGATGCAAAGAAAGACTGGTGTTTTTCAGAAGCAGATTTGATTATACCACAACTAGAGAATACTCCGAGTCCTTTGAAAATGAGAATGTTTTGTATTCATTCTCTCACTCAACAAATATTGATTGATGCCTACATATCATGTGGCAGTTTTGTTCTAGGTGCTTGGAACCAGATTTTTTTCAATTCTTATCTTAGAGCAGTATTTAAAAAGAGTAAAAAATAATTCCAAATAATTACTATGACACCTATAACCCAAAAGGATTATACAAAATGGGGATAAATGTTTCTTTAATCTTGTTAATTTAGCACTACTATGGACTTCTAACAGTCCAATCTAAGCCAATTTTCTCTGCATACCTTTTATATAAGTCCACTTCTACATAGCCCTTGAAAGTCTGGAGGATAACAAAAATGAGCTCTATTGATGTGAATTCTAATCCTGGAGCTGCTACAAATGCTCTGAGTAACCAAAGACAAGTTACTCTGGGTGCAAGCTTCTCTATCAAGAAGATTAAACAGTCTCTAATGTCCTTCCAATTCTAAAAGACTGGAATTTTCTTTCAGGCTTTTTTTTTTTTTTTTTTTGGTGCTGGGGCTCGAACTCAGGGCCTCGTGCTTGCTAGGCAAGCGCTCTACCACCTGAGCTAAATCCCTGGCCCCTTTCGGTTGACTTTTATAGAAAATTGCATTTCAGCTGTTGCTTCTTAGTGGCTGCGACTTTCTCATACCTTACCTGGTTGAGATGAGGATGAATAGTACTTAGCCAACAACACTTGTCCCGCACCCGCCATGTGAAGTGGAGCTCTCTGGGCCACTTGAAGAGGATATTAAAGGCAGAGGAGACGTCCCTTGCTTTAGAGGAATTCACTTGCTAGTTGAAGTGATAAATAATAAATAAAAATGATACTAAGGACTCTTACAAAGCAAGGATCAACAAGCACGAGATTGCACATTAGAAACCAATGTGTCCTGTGAGGAATCAGAATATGCCAAGTGACCATATGTGACCAGGAAGTGCACTGAGTAAGCTCAAGGGGAGGGTTGATAAAGGCAATAGAAACGATTTGGCAGAACTGGACCGGAGTATTTTGAATATTTTCCATGTTAACAAGAAGGGAAGTAGGCAACCAGCCAGATGGCAAAGGAAGAGAAACATATGGCCTCGATAATCTACACTTTGGATGACCTGGTCTCTGAATGGGGGAGGGCGGGCTGCGTTTCACTAGGGAGTCAGTAGATGTCAATAGTCTAGCACTGCTTTGCATGGATCCCCATTGTCTAGTTCTCACTTTGGAGACACGGATTAACTCCTTTCCATCATCAGTCCCACACCCACCCCACTGGACTCCTTCTTTTCTCTTAAAGGATATAAATTGGTTGATTTACAATAGGCCAGTGTGCAAGGACATGTGTGTGTGTGTGCGTGTGTGTGTGTGTGTATTTTGGGAAGGAGTGGTGAGATGTACTACCACCCAACTTTAATCCTCAGGTAGTAAATGCAGACTGGTGAATTCAAAGCCCATTCACCCATGGAAGCATAATTGAATCAAGCCTTAGCATTGGAGCGCCCAGAGGGGTTGTCATCCCTGGTTACTTCTCACACCCCCAAAGACAGGCAGCACCTCTGTTCCAGCAAGCCTCGGGAACATGCTAGGGGCATCTCGCCAGGGCAAGCAGAAAGATCATGATTTTACAATCCGTATAAACTCTACCTCTAAGAAAGGAAGGGCAAGTCCTCTTTATAAGAATGTAAATAAAGAGATTGCTAAAATATTATCAACTGTATTAATCACCTGGCATTAAATCCACACTAAGCCATAACTACAAAGTTAGAAGAGATCATTGGTCATGGTGCAAGTAAAACTATTTCTCTCCAGCCTGTGGATGCTATTTGCTTTGAAAATACAGCTTTTAAGTCTCAGCCACAAAACCAAAACTAAAGTGAATGATGAGACAGGATTAAAATAATTACCTCACCACTCAAAAACATCACCATTAATTATATAATGCACATATACTATATTAAAAAGCTTTCATCAAATGTCACTTGATCATATTAGAATAATCCCACCAGTTAGTACCAGATTTATTTATGAAAGAAAAACATCTTGTGTGATTTATATAACTACTGTGAGTAAAATCATTTTTCTTCCCAGAGAACTCACCAAATTCTTTCTTTCCAAGAGTTTCATTGACATGGGAGAAGTCCTGAAGGCTTTTAAAACCTGAAGGCTTTTAAAAACTAACCATAGTAATTTAGATATGTTGAAATATTTTTTAATTGTAAGGAAGTCTGAAAAGCTATGGGAAGATGACTCATAACTGCAGCACCTTCACACAACCCCATGCTCCTTAACCCCTTGTTCACACTCTGCTAGCTCATTGTGGCTGCTTTTTCACAAAGGCAGACTTTTAAATGTTATATAATTGTAGTAGTCATATTTACCACTTTAAAAACACATAATTCTATAAATCTTTCTTCATGTTGCCACAAGTCTTCATTATTATACTTTTCTTTTATTAATTTAGTGAATATCAGTTATACAGATGAATGGATTTCATTCTGGCAGACTCTTTTCAAATGATCAGACTCAGATCATTTCCCTCAACTCATTACCCACCTTGATCTTCTTATCTAATAGTCTCCTTTCTATTTTCATGTCATGTCTCTGTTTTGTTTTGTTTTGCTTTTAGATCCCACATATGAGAGAAAACATGTAATAATTATCTGAGTCTGGTATATCTTACTTAACATGATATTCCCTAATTCTATCCATTTTCCTGAGAATGACATGATTTCATTCTTCTTAATTTCAGTATGATATACGTATATATAATATATATTATCATTATACCTTTATATATTACACCTACATAAATTATATATAATATCTATATTATACCTATGTATAGGTATAACATATATAATATATATAAAACATACATATATATACACATATATCTCATCATTACATCTTTCAAAGACAGCATATTCCAACAAAGGGATGCCTAATAATCTAGTCAGCTATTCCCTTCTTATCAGATAACTAGATTGTTTCCAAGCTTTCACTGCTACAAATTGTTCTACAGCTTCATGAACATAGCTTTTTTTTCCCTTTGGCCTATGTGCTTAGGCTAAATTTCCAGAAATATTAGTTGTATGATATTTTTGTAGATCTGGATATATTAGTAAAATGCTTTTCAAAGGTATTGTATCAATTTATATCATTGTCAGCAATGTACAATTTATCAATGACACTGCAGTTGAAATTGCACTTTTTAATGATCACTGAAGATTTTTCCATGTGCTTACTTAACAAATATGATGTTTTCACAGACGGGGCACATCCAGGTACTTGACCACCTAGCTATTGGGAGGGTCTTAATAGTTCTATGAATTATTTATATTTGTTGTCTTAATTATTTGTTGTAACGCTTCTCAGTCTTTCATTTCCCCCACTGGGTTTTTCTTTTTTTCTTGCACAAAATGTTTTACACATTATTATTATTAGTAGTAGTAGTAGTAGGAGTGGTAGTAGTAGTAGTTGTAGTAGTAGTAGTAGTAACACTGGAGATTGAACCCAAGGCCTTTGCACTGAGCTATACCCTAACCCCTTGCTGTTTTTGATTTTGAGATAAGGTTTTCCTAAGTTGCACAGGCGGGGCCTGAACTTGTGATCCTCCTGTCTCAGTCTCCCAAGTGCTGGGGTTACAGGTGTGTACCACCAGACCAACTCTCTTATATTTTCAAATAGTTAGAACTTATGGATCTTTTCTTTTATGATCTCAACTATTTAACTGCACAACTATTCAAAAGACCAGTTTCTTTCCTGAAGTTCCATGGAATACTGAGGTCTAACACAATTGTACTTCTTTTTTTTTTTTTTGGTAGATGGGTAAGGAATTGATTTTTTTCCTCTAAATTTGTAACTAGTTATTTGAAAAGAAATCATCAAGTAATCTCTTTTTTGGTCATAGTTTTGTAGTTGAATAATTGTTCCTCAAACCAGAAATAAAAATATGGCTTTTTAAAAGTTCATTACCCATTTGGACATTTTCTTCCCTTTCCCAATATAATACATTTTAGTCTTTATTTACACTTCAGTTTCTCACGCCAGAGAAACTATGAGGTATTTAAAAATGTGTGTCCGATTTATTTCACTTAAGAGTATGGTCTCAAGAGGCATCCATTTACCTAGGAATATCTCGAGCTTATCATTCTTTATGGCAGAGTAGTACTCCATCGTATAAAAAAACCACATTTTCTTAATCCATTCTGCTGTTGATGGGCATTTGGGCTACTTCCAAGATTTAGCTATTACAAACTGTGCTGCTATAAACATGAGTGTGCATATATCCCTGCGGTATAATGATTTTAGTTCTTTTGGGAAGATAGCAAGAAGTGGAATAGCTGGGTCAAACGGACTCTCTAGTCCTAGTTCCCTGAGTAATCTCCACACTGATTTCCATAGCAGTTGTAAATACGGAGGGAGGAAGGGGTGGGGGAGGGGAATGGGAAAAAAAGAAGCAACAAGATATATCATGTACAGGTACAAATTCCCTATGATGAATGTTATCAATATGTACATCTAAAATGTATCATTAAAATGAAACTAAAAATAAATAAATAAATAAATAAATAAATAAATAAATAAATAAATAAATAAAACCTGGGGAGAAAAGTTCATTACAAAATCTATGTATAAAGAAATAGAATTTGGAAATAGAGCATTTCTTATTTATACATTGAATGCAAAGTATGGTGTTATGGATTAAGTTGTATCCATTCCTCAAAAAAAAAAAAAAAGATATGTTGAAGTCCCAACCTTTAATATCTTACAGTGTGACCTTATTTGGAAACTGGGTTGTTGAGGATGTTTGCCAGTGTTACACTAGAGTGGGCCACTGATCTAGTATGACCAGCCACGTGAAAACAACACATAGGGAAACCACGATGTGAAGAGATAGAAGGAACTAGAATGATGCAGCTGCAAATAAAGGGATCCTGCAGACTGCCAGCAAGTCAGCAGAAGCTGCAAAGAGGTGAGGCAGGATCCCCCTAAGGGTTTCAGATGGAGCATGGCTCTGCACCTTGGTTTTGGTTTTGTGCCCTCTAGAATGGCAAAAGAATAAATTCTTATTGTTTTAAGTGACCTAATGTATGGTACTGTGTCACAGAAGCTCTAGGAATCTAGTACAAATGGCTACAAGTATAGAAAACAAGACCAAACCACCTACTACTGACAGACAAGTTGTTTTTCTTGCTTCACAGTCATTGTCATTTGGCAAATGCCATTCACCATCTCCTTTTCCTTACCTTATTCTGCCAAAATGATTTTTGCCTCCCTTACAACTCAGGGTAGCTGTGTGACACCATTCTGTTTAATGAAACATACTGGAATTTTTTCCTGAGAAATTACAAAGGCTTACAAGGAGCAGCCCTTGGCTGCAGGTCCAGTGGCCTGTCTGATCCTCAGAATGAAAAGCCTGTGGTAAGGTTAGCACGGCAGGAATAACAAAGTCTGTGTTATTAGGTACACCATTATACCTCTAACTTATTGAAATCATAATGTGTTTCATTTTCTGTCACTGCGGCCACGCATTGAGAAGAAGAGAAACCAAACTTACTGTCATTCATTTCAGTCTTATAAGCAGTCATGGAAAATCTCACATCCAACATTGAGCAGTGTGTCCGTGCATCCTATGAAAGAGGACCTCTACCCAGCAGACTCTCTCCCCACTGCCAAGCTCAGTTTCAGTGTTGCCTCCTTCATGAAGCTTTCTCTGGCTCCCCAACACAGACTTTGGTACACTCTTCTGCTTGCTTCATTCATATCATTTGCATGCCTTTCTTTTCTTTTCTTTTTTTTTTTTTTTTTTTTTTTTTTTTTTTTTTTTGGTGCCAGGGATCGAACTCAGGGCCTTGTACTTGGTAAGCAAGCACTTTAACCACTGAGCTAAATCCACAGCCATGTCTTTCTTTTTAACCTGAATCACATCATATTGGAATTTTCTGAACTTCTTCCTAATCCTCACTAGAGCAATCTGACCACAGAGCTCTTGTTTTCTCATCAGGTACTGCCAGGACCTAGGATTGAACCTGGAACTCAGTAGGGTCTCAATAAATGACTGTTAAATGAACACTGGAGTGAAAACGTCATTGAAACTCGAGGATGGGAAAAGTGAAATAGAGTCCAGGAGAACAAGAGTGGGCCAGACTTTTAATTACCAACCCATTTTCCACCCACTCACTGAATGGGAAACATGACAAACACATCACCAGATTCCTCAAAAATATCATCACTTACAATAACACTGTGACTTAGTGGGATACGTAGGCATGAACAATTTTTATTTACTATGTGCTAAGCATCATGCTGGAAGCCTTACAAATTAATTATCACATTTAATCCCCTCAACAACCTTCTGAAGCAGCAGTGTCTCTAAATGACTTCTCACAAAGGAAGAATTTATAGTTATAATTTGGTTAGAAGTGGATAACTAAGGTACTTGTCTGAAAGCTGTGTTGATCTAGCTGCTCTGCATTTTATTTTATTTTATTTTATTTTATTTTATTTTATTTTTGGGGGGGGCTGGGGATTGAACTCGGGTCCTTGTGCTTGCAAGGCAAGCACTTTAACCACTGAGCTAAATCCCCAGTGCTGCTCTGCATTTTAAAACTTAGATCGTATATTTATTTGGGTGGCCTGGGGCACAAACTGATAGAGGTTATGGAAGGGGAAGATGTGAGCAATGCCAACTCCACCTAGAAGATGTCACTGTTCTCAATGGTAGAATTAGTTTGATTAACCTATTTTGCAGATATGAAAGCTCAGACCTGGAAGGGTAGGGAGTACATCCAAGGTTAGTAAGTGATGCTAGAGGAGTCAGACTCAAGCAGACTGACCGAGAGCTCTGTTTTTAACTCCTACAAATACTGGAAGTAGATTGACTTAAAATTCTCACAAGTGAGACTAAGTGATCTGTTCCGAAGAAAGGGGCTGAGCATAGTTAACACAGCACCAAACATACACTGTTAAGAACAATCTTTTAAATCTTGATACCTTCCAAAATGACTGCAGACCTGCTACATCTGGTCTTTATAAATATATTTACATTTTTATAGTTTCAAAATTTTATCTCTTTATTGTACCCTTTGGTTCTATTCTTGCAGTTCAGTATCTTTCAGCAGAAATATAATCACCCTCCTAGTGGCTGCCCTTCCAATATATAAAGAATGCCGCCATGTTCTCCTTGGGACAGAGTTTACACAGGGTTAATATCTTAAGTGGTCCACACATCAGATTTTTAAATTTTTTGCTTTTAAGAAAATTAACAAAAGAACTAGGTGTTTATTTTTTTTAAAAAAACTGAGTTATATATGAGTATGAGAGTACAACATGAAAGTCCCCCTGCCACCAAACTCCAGTCCCAATTTCTATTCTTAAGTAACAGCTGATGACAATTAGAAGGGCCTTCCAGAGGTTTTTCTATCAAACCCAAATATAAATGTAAATAGGTACATGTTTAAAAACACATGATATTATACTATACATAATGTTCTACAACAAGCTTTTTCATTCAGTAATATATCATAGACACCCTTCTGTATCAATACATATGCGATCTAACTCATTCTTTCTAACCATTATATAGTGGTGATTTACTTTTACTTATTTCTTTATTTAGGTTGTCATCTCCATTTTTTCTATTATAAACAACTGTGTGACAAACATTCTTATAGAAGCAATCTTTGCTTTTCATGATTCCAAAATGTGCAATTTTCTGTTACATAGGTGTTCTGCCAGCAACACAGATCAGACTTCAGAACCCAGTATATTAACTATGAGTCAGGGCACAAAGTACAAAGTTGGTCGCTAGCTCTCCACCATGGTTGCTAGCAAATCACCATGTAAATAATACAAGCACATCATGATCAGTGACCAACCACATCATTTTTTGCAAAGTCTGTTGGCAAGTATTCATTGTTCATCTGTTGTTCAATTCATGCACAGAGGGCAAAGCATGTAGTTGCTTTGTCTCCATCTCCTAATGAGAAACCCACATGACACCTAACAAAAATAATTGAAAAAGGAAAATGGCTGACAAAAAGCAGAACAAAGAAACAAGTGATAATAGTAGAAGTGAAATCTGAATCAAACACCAGTGAGTCATGTACTGAGGAGCTGACCATGGGAACATGGCTAACTGCTGCCTGTGGAGAGACTCTAGCTAGGATGCAGCTAGAGGAATGGGGTAAAGGCAAATGTACTGACACAAATGAGGAAAGTGATTGTGACAGAAGGGAGGAAGACGTCTCAAAGGAAGTGACATTGGCAAAAACCTTTAGATTAAAAGAACTCTTGAAGATATAACATCCAAAATGCAAAGGATAAAAATGTTGGAGGCTGATTCAAACTTAGAAAGGAGTATGACAATTTGTCAAGGCATAGAAAAGATGCTAGCTTCTTATGGTAAGTTACAAGATCAGACTATGAGTCAATCTCTGTTCAAGTTGCTTGTAAAGAAATGAAATACATTAATTTTTATTTTGAATAATTTTAATTTAATTTTTATTTTATTTAAAAATTTAATTTTATTTCTAATGCTTTAAATTACAGTGAGCTAGTTTTACTATATTCCTATACATTTATGACAAGTAATAAGTTTTCAATGTTCATGACAAAAAATTTTAAAAATAAAGGAATACCTATAATTTTTTCCATTGATTGTTAAGATTACTTTGCACATTTCAATTATAAATTGAAAAATGATAGTATAACTACCATTTTTATAGTCTCACACTACTGTGGAAAATGAAGAGTGCCTGAACTTAGATTCACACATACATAATTTGAATATTTCTGTTGATAGATTCCTAGAAGTGGAACACTGAATCACATAGTATGTGCATTAGTATCATTATTTTTATAGGAATTATTATATGTCCCCTAAAAAAGTAACATTCTCATTCAAGGTGTACCAGAGTAACCTTTTTCCCCACATCATTAAAAACTGTACCTCACAAAATTACTGTTAAATAGGAGGAATAAGCTGTACTGTTCTACAGCACAGTATGAAAACCATAGTGAATTTATTATATGTTTTAAGCAGGCAGAAGAGATTTTTTGAATGTTCTTCATATAAAGAAACCATAACTGTTTGGCATGATGGATATACTAATTACCCTGTTGTGATAACAAACATTGTATATATGCATCAAACTATCATGCTGTGCCTCCCACAAATATGTCCCATTATTATGCCAGTTAAAGAATAAAAACAAAGACTGCAAGGAAGTTAATATTTTTACTCAGGGCCACGGAATGGAGGCCATCTACTGCCAAGTAACTTTGAAGGTGGTTGTCCATATCTCTCGTAAGAGTGGCTCTCAGAACTGAAGATAATATTACAAGTGAGCTAACCATGACAAAATAACAAAGATTATTTTTGGGGTGTTTTTGTTTGCAGTGCTGGGGACTGAACCCTGCCTGGCCTTTGCACATGCTACATGAGAGCTCTATCACTGACCTACATCCCCAGCAGCAAAGAAAGATTTAGAGATACAATGTTTGGATTTATGTAGCTAGAATGGCATTATTTTTTGACCTGTACTGTCACTCAAAACCTTTCAATGTTTTTTTACCCATGCTGCTATAACCTGTATCATATTTATCCTTTACTAGTACTCTACTATTGTGTATTACTTTATACTAGTACTCTAATACTTTGTAAAATTTCGTATCACTAATATTACTAGTACTAATACTCCGTACTCCGAGAGTGTCAGAGTTCCACCTTACAACTCTTAAATTCAATCTTATGTTTAATCTCTTGCTCTGTTATCTAATCCAGGATTTGAATTCTGCCCACCAAGGCACTTTCTCATTAGCTGTATATTACATGAGAATACCTGTATATTTTTATCATACAGAACTGAAGATTCAGTAAAACACAAAGCTGGAATCCTCTTTTCATCACCCTCAAGTATCATGAGTACCGGATGACGCAAAAGTAAAATAATGTAATTATATTATGGATACTATTTCCCACCATGATGTGCCAGGTATTGTGCTAATAGCTTTCAGGCTATGTCTGATTTAACCTTTACAACAATTCTATTTGTCAGATTCTTTTACTATTTCTGTTTTGCAGGTGAAAAAACTAAAACTCAAAGAACTTAAGTAACCTTGATTAAAATCCTGTGATGGAAAGATGCGGAATGCTGATTTGAACCCAGGTCTACTTACAGATCTGCACTTTGAAACCAAGGTCCTGAACAGTTAAGGACCTGGTACTGGCTAGACTTACTGCAAAACTCTAAGCCTTTACATGAGACTCTCACCTTCCATTCAGTTGGAGAACAGACCCCTTGGCCCTTATCTTTCTCTCAGCTGAAACATTAAACCATCTAAATAATTTAGCAATGAGATAAGATACAGCTCTTTAAAAAGCATGAATAAAAGCAGGGTGTAGTGGTGCACAACTGTAATCCCAGCCACTCACAAGAGACAGAGACAAGAGAATCATAAGTTAGAGGCCATTCTGGGGAACTCAGCAAGATTCTACCTCAAAACAAAATTTAAAAGGGCCAGGAGGTATGTAGCTCACTGATAGAATGTTTGCCTGGCATGAGTGAGGCCCTGGGTTGAATCCCCAGTACCACACGCACACAAAAAGCATAAATATACCTTCCTGGAGAATTTATCATCTCTAAGGTCTTTGGCGGTCTCACTAAGGAAACAGTGCTTCGTGTTAGGTGTTGGTTTTCTTTAAAATAATTTAAATAAAGTAAGTCCAAATTATAATAAATACAAGATTGCTGAGATTCCATGGTTTAGGGAAAAAAAGATAGAAAGTTTCTTATAGGAAGATTTTTTGGGGGCTAGTTTAAAAACATGCTGGACAAATGTTCACCTTAGCATAAAGCGTACAGATGTCTAGGAGTCTGACAGGATTCACACATCTAGGTGGTAAAGAAAAGAAATTATCTATTGAGTTTTATTGCAATCAGTAAAAATTCAACTGCAGAATCACTAGATGGAATTGTAAGAAATTTGGTGATGTTTTTCTTTCCCTCTGCCCCTTATTTTTCTATCGTGACGCAAGTACAGTAGCCATCTGTGGCAATCTTCACAACCATTATAGAATTCAATATTGTTTTGGAAGAAAGACCTTCATATGTCTTTCAGCAATGCCTAACTTTTAAAAGTTACAGTATAAGCACGCAGAAAACAGTTGAAATTCATGCCATTGTTATTCATATCCAACCTGAGCTGACTTATTTCCTTTGAGAGATGGAATCTATATTCTCACACGAATTGGAAATGCAACACTGCTAATAAATTTCCTAAAATGTGCCTTTTGCACTGATACCTCCTATAATTTTACTAAAATTCAGGCAGAGTACAATGTCACAACTAAGGTACACCAGCATGACATCTTTTTCTCCTCAATCTAGTCCATATTTGATTTGGAAGCAACTAGGAGTTTGGGAGCAGAAGATGGAAGGTGGTGTTAGTATTTTAAAGTGGAAAAACTTGTAAAACATGCAATGGGAGCACATGTAAGGTTATAATGGTCCTAAGTGTTACTATAAAGTTTGCAAAGCTCTGTAACAGAATAGTCTATGTCAAGCAAAGATAACTTCGTTGGCGCTTCAGTAGGATACCAGCCTTCATCAGTCAGCCTCTCTAACCTTTGGAAGGCAGTATTAGCAGGGATCCATAATTTATTCATCTTTTCTACTGATTCTCTGCCTTAACTCTTTTCAGATTTTTCTTTTTTTATTTTAGAGGATAATGGATTATGCTCATAGGACCCTTTGCCTCTGAGTGCTCAGGGTGTGCCACTTTCCCCTCTCCTCACACTCCCCTTTGCACTAACCTTTGGCCCGTGCTTCTCTGCCTGGTCTTCGTGTGGCTGGAAATATGAGGCAGGTGGAGCAGAGCAAGGCCACCATCTTATAGCTTCTCCGGGTCCTGGGATGCCCTGAAGATAGGGCTAGGAGTAAAAAAGGTCACATTTGCTAATGATTCTTTTGTTCTCATTCTCTTCTGCTTTTACCCCTGGCCTCCTAATCACCCCACCTTTCATTTTCTGCTCCCAACCTTCTAGTGTGTCCCCAGTCAAATGTGGACTAGCGTAGAGCTATTTGCTTGAACCCCTACTAGGACTACGTGATGCTGGGATTACACAAGATGTAAAAATAACATTAATATTCAAACATGAAATACTTTTATCGATGGGGAAAGAATGTTAGAAGAAAAAAATGCAAGCTTTTCTGTATCTTTCAATACAAATCTGCTTGCAAGAACGACAGAACTCTTGCTTCTCCAGCTCAAGGCTGAGCTGGTAATTATATACTTCAGAAGAATACCACATACAATTAAAAAAAATCATAAAAAACCCACTAGCATAAAAATGTGACATGACATGAAGCTCAATATAAAGTTGTTCAATGCACATACAGTAATTGCACCAATTACATTTAAAATATTTATTTGCTTACCAAAAACCCCAAGACATAAAAGGCTAATTATCAAAAATGACACCAGTGAACGATTTTTACCCAAGCTAACCAAAAACAGAATAATATTAATAGTGTGATGAAATGAAAAGAAACTTCAGTTTACACTTTGAATTAAAATGTCAACTAAATAAAACAGCAAATTCATCAGCCTTGTTGTTCACATACATGGCTTTACCATTTGAAGAAAATACAAAAAGCCTTTTCAGCTTTGATAATCACTTCTGACTCTTTGGAATTGACTGAGAAAGGAAACTACATCAAAACTTCTGTGTGTGAAGAGAGGTTAAATTAAATGAATAATCTGAGAACGTGATAATTTTTTAAAGAACATACAGGCCTAGGTAACAGGTTGCCACTCCATCTGAGTACCTTGGCAAAAATCAACTTACAGACTTAAGTGTTGTAGGGTTTGTTTTTATTTCCAAGCACAATATCAAATGTATTAAACAAGGCAGTTCTTTTTGGTACATTTTACACGGTATTTCTTTCATAGGTTTTCAGGCCTAAAATTAAAGAATTATACATGATGACACTACGGGGGCGATTTACTGAAATGACTGACATTCTTCACTGACAGCTCAAGATTGGATTCAGATTCCTCTGCACTCATACAATTTGATCTCTATGAACAACTTAATAATGGCACAAAGATGATCATAGTCGTGTTATTTAAAAACATCTCTACCTACATTCATGCAATGGAAAAAATACAAAGACACTGTCTTTTGCCACAAAAGGTGATCACTACATGAGAGGGTTGTTGCAGAGATGATAGTTCATCAATACCACCATCTCAACACCTTAGCACCATCTCTGGTTGTCTGTTTTATCATAATATATTAACATCAATCATATCTCTATATTATAGAAATGTTAACTGATCCCAGGTATGATAATAGCATCTTATCTTTCTAGGCACAGAGGAGAAAAAGTGTAAGTACATAGTCAAAATGATGTTCAAATACAGAAACATTTCTGGATCATATCAGAAGGGTGAAAGGTTACTTTTAAATAGAAGGATACATAATTTTTTCTAAGATAAATACAGAAACGCCTTACCATTAAAATTTTTCTAAATTCCTTTGGAAATATTTTATTCCTTCCCACCAGGTGAAAAATAAGAATGAGTATAGCTTTCTCCAGTAAAATTTTTAAACAATTTTGCTAGTTAGGTATCATTTCCTTTGGCTAGATAGCTCTGTTTTCATCTTTAGCCACTAGCTCCTACACCTCATTTAAGACCTAGCTCAAGCTCTTTATTTTCTATACAGCCCTCCTTCACTTCTCTAACCTATCACACTGTTTTCTCCTTTAAATAGCTTCAGTATAGTCCATTCCTTGTACTAGCATATAATTATATATCGTCTCATATTTCTTAACTGTGTCATAGTGCGTCATTGACATTTCAGTAATTTGAATAATTTCAGTTCCCTCCTCTGTCACCTTCTCTATGCCTTACTGGTGCCACTAAATCTACTTGATTGATTGGAATATCTTGTATTCATAGTATTCCCTAAGGAATATTAAATAGCTGAAAATCTGCAAATGAACAGGAAGAACCACCTTCAGAACAGGAAATAATTTACTTCGAAGGGTTTTTCTTTTGAAAAGTATAATGGATACTAAATAAAAGCAAGGTAGTAAGACATGTTGCTCATTGAGTCCATTAATACCCATTTATAGGGCTGGATGTATGTCCTTTCTGCCAGTCTGACTCCCTTGCCCATTTACTGTTAGCACCTTCAGAGTAAGGAGTAGGTGTCTTTACCTTGAATTCTATCAGGTTTACAACCATGCCGTGAACACAGCAGAAACACAACATGAGCCTTTTGATTGAGAGTCATCCATGGATAATTGTATGGACTGTGTTTATTCAGACAAAGAAAGATCCATTGTTTCATGCACTGGATGAAGTACCTCGCTGAACCCTCCCAGAGCCTCAGAGCAGCTGGATCCCTGAGTGTCGCTTCCTATTGTGCTTCGGAAAGACCGGACCTAAGGGCACACCTTCTCCTCACCCCCACGGTTCTCCCCCAGAGTAGTTCAGACACATTCATCAGGCCTGCCAACACCCTCGCCAGGGCATGCCTTGTCTCCCCAACAGGAAGGTCAGACACTTCTCACAGAGTCACACACATAATCAGACACAATGTAGTTAAGCAGAAGGAATGCTTCCTGATGACCAGCCTTCTTGTCAAATACCTGGATCGCATTCATTCCCTAAATCATAATGCATGTGTATGAAGGCCCTGTACCCTTTCAGCCCCAGGAAACAGCGGAGGTCAGGAAGACATTTGGCTGAGGCTCAACACAGCTGCCTTATGGCACCAGTGCCACTAGGAAGTACTTGAGACACTTTCAAAGGGCACTTTAGTTCTTTCCACCAGATGAGCCTCTGTTCCCTTTACATTGTTATTTTCTCCCTGCCTGTTCCGTGCATATCCTCTAGGTTCATTTCATCTGTTCTCCTGTGGTCTGCCTATGTCCACCATAGCATTATTCAGATGGCACTGCAGATGATTTCTAGCCCACAAGAAAAAGGTATCTTCCATTACCAATATTTTCTATTATCATTTTTGCATAGGAGGCAGCAAAAGCAAAATAGCACATTACTATTACATATGTGATAACATATGAACTATTAAGAGGTCTGGAAAGAACACCAGCTTTTACAAATAGTACTCGCAAGTAATTTAAGAACAGTACTCATAAGCCTGAGAAACCTTTCATAAAATTTCAGGATGCCAGGTGGCAAACTGAATGTGGATAGCTGAGTAGATGCTGGGAAAGATGATAGTAATATTGGTATAAGAATGGTATTTCTTCTCTTAAAGTTCTGGTTTGTGTCAGAAATCAGAAAATAAATCACAAAATTCTGAACAATGGAATTTGCTCTTATATTGTAACAATAAATTACTGTCAGATATGTGAGTCTGGCTTGGGTGTGGTTGATTCCGTAAGACTAGGGTGATGCTATCATCTCATCTGGAAAAGTTGTTGCTCCTAAAACAGAGAGAGCTATGTTTGCCTAGGTATTAATGGGCTCCTAAGATCATCTTGCCCTATAATTCTTTGAAAGGAGCTTGCAAGGATGAACATTAGAGAAAGACTAGACAACCATGAGTCGCCTATACTAGACTCTAGTAAAATTAGAAATGATGAAAAAACTGACCTTTAAGAAAATATTTGTGTTTTCATAACATTACTTCAAAGATTCTTAAATTTTGTTTGTGAGATAAAACAGGAAACAGGGATTTATTTTTAAAAAGAAAACAAAGCAAAAACCACTGTGCTTGAAGATCAAAAGTGACAGGTCCGTCAAGTCCAAACATAGAAAGGTAGGAGGCAATTCTTCAGAAAATAGAACAGGTGGCCTTGGTCACTTTATATGATGTTTGTGTAGAATAAAGAGAGCTTATGGAACTCATTACTCCAAGAGGCAGCACTGGCTGGGCATGTTCAGAAGTTCAAAATGTTTTGAGAAAATTCATGGCTAATGGATTGACACTGGGACATTAAAGGAAGCTTTCCAATATCAACACTGCAAGAGCTATACTCTCCACAAGGTACTTCACAGTAATTCTGTTACTAACAAAAACCTGGGTTGAAAAAATGACATTATCAGGACTAGTACAATAGTACCAGTTAGCAGCAACTAACTTTTACTCAGAGTTCAACACTGTGTTGTGTATTTTATTTACTGATTCATTTCATCCTTATGACACTGGTATGGGGTAGGCATCTCCATTTTAGGTATGAGGAAACTGAGGTCTACAGAGTTAGGTAACTTGCCCAAATCACAGAGCTAGTGAGGGGTCACATCCAGGACATGAAGCTAGATGCCATAATTCCAAAGCCCACACTCTTATGTGCCACCCAGTGAGCATGTACTGACAGTCCTGTTTTTGTACCTGGAAGCTAAACAGGCAGAGCACTTCAGGCACTCAAATACTCAAAATGGTACCTTTCAGAGCAAAGCTCTATATAAAAGGGGAATGAATTCATAAGAGATATTTCTTGAATTGTACTATTAAAATGATGTTTTAAAAATATTAAGAACCACTGTCCATTTATGATGTTTCTGTTTAAAGTACTCTTTCTATTCCATTTTACCAAAAGTCGTATTATTGATAGTCATATTCTTGTTTGATGACACATCAGTAATAAAATGACTTAAATTGTCTTTTGCTCAACATGAGTATTCAGAATCCCAATGTTAAGTGGAATGCTGTGTGTTCCATAAGGAAAGTTCAGTTTTCAAACAGGAAGAAAATGGGTGCTTGTTAGATGCAACACACAGGACAAAAGCACAAAAGACTGCGATAAATCCACATGTTCCCTGTTCCAACCAAGCTGGAGTAGGGTGTGAGCTGTCCTGACAAGCCAAAGAATGAACCAGTCCCAAATATTTACAAGTGCATTATTCTAGTGTCATTATATAACTAATAAAATTATCTTGCATTTTCAAAGCATGCAAGCAACTTCTATTAAATGGGGTACCCTGAGAAATTGATTGAGCAGAACAAAACATCTTAGAATTGAAATACATGTGAAATATCTTCAAAATACCCAATATCCAAATATCCAATCACTGGAGATAAAAGCTGGTACTGAAAATGATCCTAACACCATGTGTCTTGTGTACAAACCCCTCTACTGCCACAGTTACATTTGTGTAGCACTTACCAGGCACTACCCCAAGAGCTTTGACATCTAACAAGTCATTTATAAGAGCCCACTGCAACCTCAGATGAGGAAACTGAACAACAGAGATTAAGTAACTGGCCCACGTTTACTAGAAAGAGGCAGTTGAAATTTAAACCCATGCAGTCTGAGTCCAGCACTGGTGCTCTTAACTGCTATGCCAAACTGTCTATAAGAACTGAATATAATTTCCTGGGATGGATGAAAGATAGTATTTGCTATTTGCGCAACAGGCAGACCATAGTCAGTTGTACCCACTACCCTGATATAAGCCAATGGAAATTCAGATGAACACAATAAACTAATTAGCTTGTCTACCAACTAGTCATTTCAGTTACATACTATGACCTGAATTACCTTTGTTAATATTCTAATTTAGCTTTGTTAATATACCCATCCTACCTAGTTCTGATTGAAATAGTCCTTAAATACTAGAGGGCCAGGCTTAGTTTGTTTTCTGGTGTACAGATGGTCCCTGATATACAATGGTTCTACTTAAGATTTTTGATTCTATGATGGTGTGAAAGTAGTACACATTTAATAGAAACTGTGCTTGGAATTTTGAGTGGTGCTGTTTTCCTAGACTAGTGATATGTAGTACAGTCCTCTCAAGATGCCTGGACAGTGGCAGCCAGGTGCAGCTTCCAATCAGCCATGCAATCGTGAGGTGAAACAACTGATACTCTACAGTGTATTGTGTTGCTAGGCTGTGACGTTTGGTAGTTTGGGTATATTGAACACATTTTAGACTTACAAAATTTTCATTTTGCCATGAGTTTATTGAGACATAACCTCATTATAAGTCAAGAAAGGTCTATATTGTTTATGCCAAAAGCCAAAGACAAGCAGTGTATTTTGGGATGTAATGAGACGATCAAAGTTGCTATGGAACAAACAACTGAAGAAGGAAAGTTCAGACAATCCAGAGATAATCTTCTCCACCACTTGAGGGCTTGGGCTTGCGTGTGGCTACAATCATGTTGGTTCTACCTAAGGAAGGAGAGCTAGCAGTCAAGGCCTCTGTTACTGACCACATATGCCAGAGCAGGCAAAGGTCAAGCAACGTCAGAGCCAATTCGTCAGATGGTATCTGAAGGAGTGGAATGTGTGTGCAACTTGTCTATTTCTTCTGTGGAGCAAACAACATCCTTCATGGAAGGACTTACAGTTAATAAACAGGCAGCCTAGATGTCATGTAATTTTTTTGTAAAAGAAAACAAATCGAAAATGATATTGCAATCTACAATTGTATTTTGGAGGAGTATTTCCTTTTCCATGAGAGAATTTGTTTTCATGTGAAAGATAACGGATACTCTGTGAGGAATAAGGAGAAATATCCAGCTTTTTGCCTTGGGTTCTTTCTGGGAGTTTTCACATGAAGCAGATGATAGGATTCTAGGCTTCACAGTATTTCTCCTGACACTCTGAAGTAACTTCAGTTTCTTTCTGTTTTTAATCTGATATAATAACTTCAATAGAGGAAAGGTAGGTTTTAGATTTCATTGGGGAGTGGGCTGCTGGAGGGAGAGTTCTGTGTATTCCCTTAAAATCTTGGAAACCCAAAACTCTATTTCAAATACAAATGGAACAATATTGAATGATAACCTAACTTTCACAGCACTGCCCTGGGTACTAAAAGATACAGAAGAGAAATATCTATCAGAGACATGGTCTGTCTTAGAGATGAGACCACAGCTGAAAATAAAAGTACACAAGAAAACCAAAATACAAATACAGAGTAAAATAAACGATCGATGGTAGGAAATAGGGAAATAGATCTTTCTCAAATGGGAAGCGAATCAAGAGATGGAGGGAGAGAGAGGGAGAGGAGGGGAAGCAGATGAAAAAAGAATTAAGATGTGTTATGTACATGTACATTATTATGTTCTGCAAATAAGTAGTAATAAAAAAATTTACAAATTAAAAAAGTACCTATCATTCCACAGGCAAAATATAAATATGTATACAAATTTAAGAACATTTTAATTTGGTGACTTTTCAAATGCAAAAGAAAGTGTAAATAAGTAGGAGAGAGCATTATTTTAAACAACTACTGTAATACGGGGTTTAGGATTACTAACAAGCTTCTTAACTGTACCGCCAAATTTGATGGAAGGGGTTTGCCTTTTTCTAATACAGCTTGAAGAATAGAGGCTGTTGGATAGCTCAGAAAAATAGTTATACATATTTAAAACAGTTATACATATTTAAAAATTTAAAAGAAAAATTTGCTACTTTAGTAAAGTAATGTGGGAGCATGAGGTAGAGAAAAGATTAGTTTCCTAATAAAAATGGAGAGTTGAATAATTTCTTTAAAACTAAACTAACATTTGGAAGTTTTTCTGATTTTTAAAAAAAGGATAATAAAAAACTAAAAAGCATTCAGTGCAAAAAAATTCTACTGACAGGCTAATAAGGACTTTAATATGATAATCTGGTGTTTATCTGTGATTTGCTTGTGCAATTGCAGTTTTCTCAGCTATTATTCAAGAGCGATAAAATGAAGAATACCTAATTGCCTCCTGGAGAAAAGTGTTACTACTGAAATGACTTAAGCAAACACATTTTGAACTAACAAAGTATTTTAAAATAATTTGAACTGAAAAATGAATGACAGCCAAATGATGGTCATTAACCATTCTACAGGTGCCCTGGCCATGGCCCGCTTTGGTTTTATCGAACACCCACCAGCCTTCGGACAGCTTTCAACAGCAGTGTGTCAAATACTTCGGTAACTCAGTTTTTCTCTCTTCCCTGCTACAATGCCTGTCACCTTAGAGTACTGCTCTATCTACTGCCAGGTAAACTCAGAATAGAGAATGTTCTCAGCTTCTAATGTGATGTTACCTCAGTTGTTTGAGACAGGTGAGGTAAAATGGAGGAAGAACAAGGTGGATTTGCTAAAAAACAATTATTCGGAGAGGAGGCAAAATCAAATCTGGAGAAACTCTCTCACATCTGACATAAATAAATATTCTGGACAGAGTTCATCATTTTTTTGGGGAGGACAGTATTGGGGGTTGAACCCAGAGCTTTCACAGCAAACTACATCTCCTTTTTATTTTGAGGCAAGAGCTCCTTAAATTGCTCAGGCAGGACTTGAACTTGGGATCCTTCTGCCTTAGCTTCCCAGGGTGCTGGGATTGCAGACATGCACCATCACACCCAGCTAGTATCTTTGCTCTTAAACTTCATAGGATGTACATATGTAAAGATAACTTTAATACATTCTCATGGAATTTGGGAAGAACTCTTCATTTATTCTAGGTGAAAGTATTTTTAAAGCCATAAATAGAACTGTTGAGAATTCAAAAATAAGGAGTGGAAATGTTTCATTAAGAGGGTGAATTTGGGGCACACAGACTACTTGCAAACCACCTTTTTTTCAGCCCTTTTTGCGTCCCATCCCAACAAGTTTCTCAGCTGTACCCAAGTCATCTTGCTAAGTTCTCGGCAGCTCCTAAGTAACCTTAGTAACCACCTCAGTGATTGGAGAGACTCTGCTGAGCCGAAGCAAGCCACCTCATCAGCCCCTAAGGTTTTCCTTAGGTCTGGTTTTTCACATCCATTCTCCACGTTCATGTATATCTAGATCCTAACTCTGTCTTCCTGGCTACTAGCCTTTGAAACACCTGGCTTCTCAAGGGCCTGCCATCTCCAAGTGCTTCACTCCAGCTTTCCTATTAGCCAGTACTGCTGATTTCTGGGATCTCCAGTATTGCCTTGTTTCTGCCTCCTCAGTCCAGCTTCTTGCCTGTTGTGCTCAGCTACTATTTCTCTACTTCTGAGCATAATACAGGAAAATGAAAAAGTTATTGGCCTAAGTTTATTTAGGAAAAAATCAGTGTCAGATTTACCGCTTTCATATGAAAAGTATTGACTTATGTAAATAAATTCTGTGTGTGTGTGTGTATGTGTGTGTGTATCTGTGTGTGTCCTCTCTGCCTCTCTCTCATCAAGAAAAAAGCATGGTATATCTATGAAAACAGAGACATACCATTAAAATATCTACATGGGAAGCTTCAGTTAGACCTCAGCTAGGTTGTCTGCTATAACTCTTGCTTATAAGTGATGGTTTGCACATAACAAAGTCAATTTCACTGCAGGGAATGCCAACCCAATATTGGATAACCTACTACTTTAAGTCACTTGGTCAGTTCCGTGTATTGTGTCTTAATAAAGCAACAGATGACAACACTATGTTAGATTTCTAACCTCCTCTGAGAAGCGGCCCCATCTACTTAACCCTGGAACTAGAAGGAATCATATTAGTCCATTTTCTCCTCTGCTTTTAAAAGCATTATTCAGTTTGACTAGAATAAAAGTCATGTTCAGAACCTCTAAAATGGAATTCTGATCAATTTCTTTTCCTGTAAAAGAATCTTGAAAGCTTCTTGTTGTGTGGTGGTCTACAAAGTAAGGGATGTGAACTCAGGATATGCAAGATGAATCACAGAATCCAGGAAGAGAATACTAGAATTTCATTTTCCCACCTACAGTTCTTTTTTTGGTGTATTTTATAGCACATGTATCAACATATATAGTTTATTAATAAATGAAGATGCACATGTTTCAATAAATATGAACACAAATATGAAAAATATTTTACAGATGGATGTGCAATCAAAGACATTTGAAAGCTTTTGGGACAGTTATTAAGCCTTCAGTGGAGTGTTTAAAATAGCTCCCAATCTGTCTTCAACCTGCCATTCCTGTACCTTGCCCGCAAGTATCAGCCCTATCTAGACACTCTATCCTCTGTTCACACTGAATTGCTAGAGTGTACACTGTTGCAAAGTAGAAATTATGAATATCCTACTCATGAGCTACTATGTATCTACTCTTCAGATACATAACACTTAGTACATTGCACAGCATCTAGGAGATACTAAAGATATATTATTAAGTGAACAATTACTTAAAGAATACATATATAAGTGGAGCTTCAGAAATTTGAATAGGACCTTTTTGAATCTGCCTGAACTAAGCTGTGCATCCACAAGATTCCATCAGGCAGGCCACAGAGGACCAGATTGGAAGATGTCCCAGTCTAGCAACAGTGGGGAGGCCTCATTAAATAACGGAGACATTCAGTGCACATCCCAAAGATAAGGCCTTGGGAGTAGGGTGAGCCTAATCATGAAGTAAAGGCTACTCTCAACATCTCTTGACATTCTCTGAAAAAAGCTAAAAAAAAAAAAAAAATAAACAAATCGTGAAAGAATCTAGCTGATCCACAAACAACTTCACTGACTATCAACAGAAAACAAATTTCAAACCCTCAATAAAGTAATATTCACAATACCTTGCATACTCAAAAACTTACTAATCTTTCAAAGAAGGGAAAGAATGAAATTTTAAAAAGAAGAGAATTTGATCAATAGAAACAGATCCAGGGCTGAAGATGTAGCTTCACAGTGCAGCACCTGCCCAGAAAGCATGAGGCCCTAGGTTCAAATCCTGGTACCAAATAAGACAAAAAACAAAACAAAAGACTCCCTTGCAAAACCCCACCTTACTGAGCATGGTGGTGCATGCCTATAACCCCAGCACCTGGAAGGCTGAGACAGGAGGATTGCCAGAAGGCCAGCCTGGGCTACGTAGTTCAAAGCCAGCCTGAACTATAGAGTGAGAAGGAAGGAAGGAAGAAAAGAAGGAAGGAAGGAGGGAGGAAGGAAGGGAGGGAGGGAGGAAGGAAAGAAGGAAAGAAAGAAAGAGAGAGAGAAAAAGAGAGAGAGAAAGAAAGGAAGAAAGAAATGTTTAAAAATGACAAAATAATGGATATAGCAGAAAACAGAATTATAAACAGCATATTCAAGGATTAAGGGAAGACATAAATATAATGAAAAAAGTAGAAACTATTTAAAAAGGAAGCAAATGAACCTCTTGGAGATATATATATATATATATATATATATACATATATATAAAACAAATCGTGAAATATATATATATCTTAAATAGAAAATTAACTGGGAGGGCTTAATATTAGTCTGTGTAGAGAGAAGACTTGTGATCATCATAGAAATTAATGAAAATGGAGAGAGAGAGAGAAAAAGGTAAAAAACAGAAGAACACAGCTTCAGTGACATGTGGGACAATATCAAGTGACGATATTAATTTCAAGTATCTAACACATAGACCTTTGAAGCCCTGAGAGGACTAGGGAGATAAATGGGGCAGGAATATTTTCAAAGAAATAAGTTTATAACCTGATAAAAATTATCAACCCAAAGATCCACAGAGCCACTAAACCACAGGCAGGGAAAACATGAAGAAAAGCACATGAAGTCAGATCATAATGAAATTTCTGAAAACTGGTGATAAAAAGAAACTCTTAAAATCAGTCTTTCACTCCAAAAGAGAAGATATATTTAGAATAACAAAGATAAGACTTATCTTTGACTTCTCCTCCACAACAATAGAAGCTAGAGGACAATGGAATGGCATGTTGCTAATGTTAAACAAAACAAAACATCAAATGAAAATTCTTCATCCAGAGAAAAGAGTTAAAGAAAAAATAAACATCAATTTAAAATCCTATGTTCAGTGAAAAATACTTCAATGATGACAAAAATAAAGTCTTTTCCCGATAAACAAAAGATTACAGACATCATTGCCAGCAGACCTGCATAATGAGAGATTAAAGGACTTCGAGTGACTGGAAAAAGATACCACCTAGAAATTCAGACACACATAAATGAATGAAAAGCAATGGAGATGGTAAATACAAAGGCACATATAATTTTTTTTTAAATTTTAGGTTGTTATAAAAGGTTTACATTGTTTAACGCAAAAACAGTAACACTATATTGTTAGGTTTGTGACAAAGTTCAGAAATAAAATGCCTAATAGCATAAAGGAGTGGGTGGGAAGTGGAAGTACAGCCTTGAAGGTTCTAACATAACATGTGAAATGGCATACTACTTAAAAGTAGATATAAGTTAAAGTTATATAGTTTAAGCCTTAGAACCACTACTAAACTTTCAATAACAAATTATAGCCACTAAAAGAAGATGTGGTTTTTCTATATAATGGACTATTACTCTGCCATAAAAAAGGATAAACATGAGATATTTATAGATAAATGGATGCACCTTGAAAACATACTCTTAAGTGAAATAAATCAGAAACACATGAGTACATATCAAATTGTTTCTCTGATATGAGAAACTGTAAGTGTAAATAAGGACAAAAAGGTAGAGAGGGGAATTAGAAAGGGAGAGGGGGATAAGAAGGAAAGGAAAAAGAAAAGAAAGGGAAAAGGGGGGAAAATGTAAAAATATTAATAAGGCTACTATAAATAGGGAAAGGTGGGGGAGTGGAAGGGAGAGATGGGGAAGAAGGGAGGGAACCAAGATATATCATGTACAGGTACAAATTAAGTATTATGAATGTGATCACTATGCATACAATGTACCAATACATGTTCTTGGTAAATAAAATTGAATAATAAAATAATAATTCAAGTACAAAAAAAAATTATAGGCACTAAGAACTAATACAAAGGAATGAAATAATGAATGCAAAAGAATGAGATGAAAATATAATGAATGCAAAAGAAGACTGGAAAAAAACAAAGAACAGATAAAAGAAATATAAAACAAATAGCAAGATAGTAAATTTAAGCACAACGAGATCAATAATTAAATATGATCCAATCGAATAATCTAATTAAAAGGCAAGGTTTATCAGATGGACTCAAAATCCAAGACCCAACTATGTATCTGTCCACAAAAATGCATACAAAACTTAAGGATGATAGATGGGTGAAACATAAATTAATGGGAAAAAATATACCATGTGAACGCTAATGATAAAGTTAGAGTAGTTATATTTATATCAGCCAAAACAGATTTTCAACAAGGAATGTTACCAAAATAAAGATTCATATGTCTAAAATAATTAATTACCCAAAAGATATAAAAATAATAAATGTGTAGGCAACAGGTAAGAACTTAGAAATAGATGAAGCAAAAATTAACAGACAGGAAAAGAAAAATAGATAAATACATAATTATAATTAAGATATTTCACCAGTCCTCTCCCAGTAATCGATAGAACAAATAAACAGAAAATTAGTAAGGCTATTGAATATGAGAATAACATTGTCAATCAATTTAAATTAGTTGATTTTTTTAGTTATTTTTAAAGAATAGAATGCACATTTTCTCAATTGCACATGGAACAATCATGAAGAGCCATAAAATGAGAATTTAACTAATGAATGGCTAAAGATGTGGTGTTTTTTTATGCAATGGAGTACTACTCTGCCATAAAAAAGGACAAACTTGAAACATTTATGGGTAAATGGATGCACCTTGAGAACATACTCATAAGTGAAATAAATCAGACACACATGAGTACATATCAAGTTGTTTCTCTGATATGAGAAATTGTAAGTGTAAACAGGGACAAAAATGTATAATAGAGATTGTGAAAAAGAAAGATAATATCCAAATGGGAAGAGAACTAGAAAGGGAGGAGGGAAAAAGGAAGGAAGGGAAAAAGAAAGGAAAAAATGGAAAACCATAAATAAAGCTATTGTAAATAAGGAGGGGAGGGGAAGTGGAAGGGAGGGGAGGGGAATGGGCACACCAAGATCCATCATGTACAGGTACAAATTAACTATGATGAATGTGATCATTATGTATACCTACATTGTACCAATACAGGTTCTTTGTAAATAAAAAAAAATTTTAAGATCAAAATTATTCAGAATTCATTTTCTGACCAAATGAAAATTAAGTAAAAATCAGTAACAAAAGGATATCTTGAGAAATATCCAAATTTGGGGAATTAATGCACTGATAACCTGGGCATGGTGGTGCATAACTATCCTCCCAGCACTCAGGAGCCTCAGGTGAAAGGCTCACTTGAGTCCAGATGTCTGGGACCAGCCTCGGCAAGGCAACAAGGTCCTGTCTAAATAAAGGACGGAGGCTGGATATGTAGCTAAGTGTTAACATACTATATTTGCCCAGCATATATAAAGCCCTGTACTTCCCAGCACCACAAAAACAAAAGCACAGCAATAAATAATCCATAGATCAAAGAATAAGTCAGAAGAAAAAGTAAAAATATTTTGAACCAAATGGTAATTAAATGAGGCATATTGATATTTGTCAGGCATGTAATACTTAGGAGAGAAATGCAAAGCTTTAATTGCTCACAATGGAAAGAAATAAAAATTTGAAAATTAATGTCCTAAGCAAGAAAATAAAACATTACAAAAAAATCGGGGAAGCTGAACGTTAGTTCTTTGGAAAGATCAATAAAATCAATAACCCTCTAGCTAGACTGCACAAAGGAATGAAGACAAAGAGGCAAAAGTAGAACTAGTGTTGGAAGTGAAACAGGAGTCATTGCTACAGAGCCTATAGATACTATAGACAATAATGAAATGTTATCAATAAGTTTACACTCGCAAATTTGAAAAATTACATGAAACAAATTTCTTTAAAGACATAAATCGCTAAAATGGACACAAGAAGAAATTTAAAAGTCTGAGGCACCCTTTGTCTATTTAATTGAATCTGTAAATAAAGATTTTTCTACAAGGAATACTTCAGGTTCAGATGGGCTCACTCCTTAATTCCATCAAGGATTTAGAGAATTACCAGGAATCTTATACAAATTCCTTCAGAAAAAAAAGAGAGGAAAGAATAGTTGTCAATTTATTTTGAGTCTAGCAATATCCTGGTCCCAAAACCAAAGAAAGAAACTACCACAAAACCTCAAAATTAGTTTAAAAACAAAAGACATAATCCTTAGCAAAACAATAGCAAATCTAATCTAACAATATCTCAAATGCCAACCCCTCGTGACAAAATAGGATTTACGTATATGCAAGGTTAGATTAACACTGAGAAATCAATACAATTTACCATACTAAAAATAAAGGAGAAAATTATACAACCATCAGGAAAAATGGAGGAAAATATTTTTACAAAGTCCAGCACATACTCATGATACAAATTCTTGATGACTCAGCAATTCTACCTCTGCGTATAGGTTCCCTGAGCAAATGAACTGAAATCAAAATGTCAGAAAGAGCTACCTGTCTCCCACATTCACTGCAGCATTACTCACAATAGAAAGCAAGTGAATTAATCAAGTGTCCATGAAAAGATGAATGGATAAAAAAATATAGTATATATACACAATGGAATATGATTCGCTTTTTTAAAAAGGGACATTTTTTCATTTGTAACAATGTGAATGAACCTGGAGGATATTATGACAGCAAAAGAAGGCTTATTTTGAAGAAATAAATACTACATGATCTCACGTATATGTGGAATTCTTATATGTGGAATTTTAAAAAGCAGAACTCATAAGAGGAAAGAGTACAGAGTGATGGCCGCCAGAAGCTGGAATAGGGAGTTGTGAGTCAAAGGGTACAAAGTTTCAGATGGACAAGAAGAATTAACATTTTAGTTCTACTGCACAACAAGGGGACTATAGTCAAAATAATGCATAAAATATTCCAAAAAAGTAAGAGTAAATTTCAAATGTCTCACCACAAAAAAAATGGTAAGAGATGGATACATTAATTAGCTTTAACATTAAACACACAACATACTACACTGCACTCCATAAATGTATACAATTATAATTTGTCAACTGAAAATAATATTAACTTGAAAATAAAATAATGGTATAAAAATAGAAGAATATGTCCTCATTTTGTTATATAAAGGGCATCTAAAAAATAAAACCTTACACTTGGCGCTTGCATGGTAAAGAGTAAATGCTTTTCTATGAAATCAGAAACAAGCCCAGTATATTCACTCTCTACACCTCTTTTCAATGTTGCACTGGAGGGCTTAGCAGTATAGTAAGTGAGAAAAGAAAATTGAGGCATACCGACTACCAAGGATGAAATAAAATTTTCTTTATTCATAGAAGACATTGCCTTGTGCTATGGCCTGAATCTCTGTGCCCTTCACAAATTCCCATGATGAAGTACTAACCCTCAAGGTAACGGTATCAGAAAGCAGGTCCTTTAGGAGGTGATCAAGTCATGAAGCCGAGGACTCATCAGTGCAACTAGACCCCTTATAAAAGAGACCACTGAGTTAGCTCACCCTTTCTACCAAGTGAGGACACAGTGACAAGCACCCTAATCCATGGGGGACAGGCCCTCCGTAGTCACTGAATCTCTTGATACCTTCTTGGACTTCCTAGCCTCTAGAACTGAGAAATAAATTTCTATTGTTTTAAAGCTAGTCAATTTATTGTACTTTGATATAGCAGCTTAAATGAACCAAGACAGTCTTAAACACAAAAAAATCCTACAGAATCCTCAAAAAGTTATTAGAATTAATAAGTGAATCCAGCAATGGCACAGCATTAAAAGTAAATATACAAAAATCAATTTTCTTTCTGTTAGCAAGAAATGCCTAGAAGATAAAACAAAAATACATACCATTAACAATAGCACTTTTCAGAGTGATAGAAACATTTTATATTTGACTGGAGTAGTGGTTACACAAGTACATATATTTTTTCAAAAGCTCTTGAAGTGTACATTTAAAATGGGTGTATTGATGACATACAAATTACATTTCTATGAAGTTGACTTTATTTTATTTTATTTTTGAAGTTGACTTTATAAAGTAACAAAAGGCACTATAACAGAAACAAGTGGAAGTTTTCTTTACTATTTATCATGCTATGAAGAATAAGCAATCGTGACCTTTTCGACAGCAAAATGAATTACTTTGTAGTCATACTTTGTTCTGATTTGGATTTCAAATGTCCCCCAAAGACCATATGTTGGTCTCAAGCCTGTGATGCTTCTGGGAAGTGGCGAATCTTTTAAGAGGTGGACCCTAGTGGGAGGAAGTTGAGTTATTGTGGGTGTGCCATTGAAGAGGATATTGGCTTTCGCATCTGCCATGTGAACAGGGTCCTCTGCCATGTGCTCCCTGCCATGATGTACTGTGACATCACAGGCCCAAAGGCAACAGGGCCAAGAGATCATGGACTGAAACTTCTGAAATCATTAGCCAAAACAAATCTTGTCTCTCTCTCTTTTTTTTTGGTACTGGGAATCGAACTTGGGCCCTTATGCTTGCAAGGCAAGCACTCTAACCACTGAGCTAAATCCTCAGCCCCTTGTCTCCTTTTATGTTGCTTATCTCAAGTATTTTGCTACAGGAATGGAAAGCTAGCACACACCTCCTTAGGTTATTTTTTAATCTTTATTTTTGTGTGACTAGAGACTGTTGACTACTAGAGAATGACTTAGTAAATTGACTCACCATCTACCTTATTTGTCAAGCCAATAATTAGAAGTTATACTTGATTCTTATCTTTCCTTTACCGCCCCCTCCACTTCTAATCTATCATCGTGTCCTGAATTCTACCTCCAAATCACATCTTGAATTCATCTATTTCAATCCATTGCTACTACCACCACCACAATCCAAATCGCCATCATCTCTAATTTAGAATAATGTAATAGTCTTTCACCAATCTTTCCCCCATTCTATTCCTGTGTTTCCAACAATCCACTCTCTGTGGTGCAGAAAGAGTAATCTCATAAGACACAAATTAGATCACACGATTCCTCTGGTTAAAACTTTCCATGAGTCTCCCATTGCACTTAGAATAAAATCCAAATCTTTTACAGTGGCCTACAAGGCCCAGCATGACTGGTCCACAACTTCTCTCTCCAATTTCATTACGAGCCATTATCACTCTTCCTACCACATTTCAGCCTTAACTAGTTTCTTTTCATTTCCACAAACAGACTAAACAATTTTCTCCTTTCAGGGCCATTAGCCTCTTTGGAAGAAGGAATCTTTTTCTTTTGAAACAGGGAGAGGAAATTCAAGATAAATAAAGAAACATCAATATGGAGAAAGGAAGAAGGATATTTGAAATAACTCATAACTATTGTCTTTCTTAGAGTAATAGAAGTTCAAGTCATCTATTGTACCTGACTATAGTGGATAAAGGCATGTTGAAGCCTTGTGGAAAGACATACAGACTTGAAATAGTTCCTAGGGAACAGATAAATGACTACTAAGTAGTACCAACAGGCTACCTAAAGTTGGAAATTGTAAATGTGTAGTCGGGGCCATTGATAGTTATACTTTTTTTTTTCAGTAGTATTTGACAGTCCAGGAGCAAAGAATACCAACTTTAGCCTATGTGGGGTTGGTGACTGGACGAGTAAGCATGAAGGAGGGTCAAAGGGTGAAAGAATAAAAGATACTAATGAAAGTGTGGTTCAAATGTTCAACAACAGGCCAGGGCTGGGCATGTGGAAAGGAATCATAAGTATCAAAAGACAATATGATAATAGTTTAAGGAGAAAAATGTGTGTGTTTAGGAAAAAAAAATGAAGAAAATGTAACAATATTTTAACTATTGGTAATTCTGGATAACAGTAACATCCAAATAATGACTCTATATTTGATGACATTAAGTAATTATTTATTGTTATATCTTTTTAGATATATGAATGATACTGTGACTTATCTTATCCTTTAGAGACAGATACTGAAATATGACATAAAATTTACGTGATTATTTTGAAATTGCTTCAATATTATACAAGAAAATAAGTGAATGGGGTTTTCAGTGGGCAAGATTAGCCATGGGATGTTGTTTGTTGGAACTGGGTGATTACTTAAGGGTTCTGACCAATGGAATCTTAAAAAGTATGTAGAAGCCAGGTGTGGTGACCAACAGCTATAATCCCAGCACCCTGGGAGGCTGAGGCAGGAGGACTGCAAATTCAAGGCCAGTCTGGGCAATTTAGCAACTTAGTGAGACCCGTCCCCCAACCCTCAAAAAAGATGAAAATGAAAATTTTAAAAGGGGATGGGACTTCTCAGATGAAAAAGTAGAAACAGCAAATAAACATATGAAGAAATGTTTAACATCACTGGTCATTCGAGAGATGCAAATTAAAACAACCCTGAGATTCCACCTCACTCCAGAAAGAATGGCTATTATCAACAAATCGGCCAATAACAAATGCTGGAGTGGCTGAGGAGAAAAAGGAACCCTTCTCCACTGTTGGTGGGAGTGTAGACTGGTGCAATCACTATGGAAATCAGTGTGGGATTCCTCAGGGAACTAGGACTAGAGGTTCCATTTGACCTAGCTATTCCCTTTCTTGGTATCTTCCCAAAAGAATTAAAAGCATCAAACCACAGAGATACATGCACACCCATGTTTATAGTGGCATGGTTTGTAATAGCTAAATCTTGGAAACAGTCCAAATGCCCATCAATCGAGGAATGGATAAAGAAAATGTGGGTATTTTTATACAATGGAGTACTACTCTGCCATAAAGAATGATAAGCTTGAGATACTTCTAGGTAAATGGATGCATCTTGAGACCATATACTCTCAAGTGAAATAAATTGGACACACACGTTTAAATACTGCATTGTTTGTTGATCATAGCCATTCTTTCCGGTGTGAGAAACTGAAAGTGTAAACAAAGACTAAAATGTATTATATTGGGAAAGGGAAGAAAGTGTTCAAATGGGAAAGGGAACAATGGAGGGGAAGGGGAAAAGGAACAAAAGGACAAGAGAAATACGAAATGGAAAAAATGTAAATGAAGCTTTTGTAAACAAGGAGGGAGGAGGGAGTGAAGGGAGGGAAGGGGAATGGGAAAAAAAGAAGCAACAAGATATATCATGTACAGGTACAAATCCCCTATGATGAATGTTATCACTATGTATATCTAAAATGTACCATTAAGATAAAATTTAAAAAAAAATAAATAAAAGGGGATGGGGGTGGGGATTTAGCTCAGTGGTAGAATGCTTGCCTAGCAAGCGCAAGGTCCTGAGTTCGATCCCCAGTACCCCACCAAAAAGGAGGTGGGTATGTAGCTCACTGCTAAGGCTCTAGGTCACACACACACACAGAATATCTAAAAGAATCCATTTGAAAACATGATTCTGGTTAAATATTTAATTTATTTTCTACATATTCTAAGTTCTCCTGGAGCATTATAAGGTATGAAACCATATGGCCAGATTTTCAAATCCAATGTTAAGTACATACGCTAAATTTATTCTGCTTATAAATGAAGCTCTGCAAAAAGGACTTAACCATTGTGACCACCAAGGAGCTAGCTATAAAGCTCTGAGTCTACTTCAGCAAAAAGTACTCTCTGGTAGCCTGAAAGAATTTGAAAGTATAATACATTTTCATTTTCACCCTTTCTGAGGATTTGGCACTTGGGAAATAATAGCACAAGATAATAACTGTAGAAAGTACAGAACTTTGTTATAAAATACAAATGTATATCTATACACACAATGTATTGTAGATGCATATATATATCATTTAATATCATTCTCATTTATAAAAACATCAAAGAGTTAAGCACAAGAAATTGCAAATTATTTTAAATGAATTTTATGCCAGGTAACTCTGCTAATATCAAAAACTTGAAATTTGAGCATTCAAAATCTCTATCATCTGTATAAGGCAGAAATAAACTCACAAAAAATTTCTGAGTCAAGTGGATGCTAAAACTATTCAGTAATCGTTAAGTGCAAATACGTTAAGAGTAATAGTATTTTCCATATCTCAAATAAATATCCTGTATAACTTTTCCAAGGTCAAAAATGAAGCTTCTCAAAGATATTTTTCTATCATTTAATCTTAATTGCATTAGTACTACATCCATATTTCCATCCTTCTGTTTACATCCCTCCCATTAAAAGGTGCCTCAGTCTTTTTAGATCAAAGGTCCCAGAGTGAAAACGACAGGGCCCTTCCCAGTCCATACCGGTTCCCAAACTCTTAGGAGAAGGAGATCTGAATTTATAATAGTCGAGAAGAGAAGCGTGATGTCAAAAAGGCTCTTTCACTTTATCATAAACGAAGTTATCAACAATTACATGAAACACTGTCATCAATTAAACATGAAATAGAATAAAAGGTTGTTATACAAAATAACTGCTTAGAGAAGCAAAAAATAAAAAATAGAAAAGTAGGTAGAAGCACTGAGAACCTTACTGCTGAACTCTGCAGAAGGCGCCTTCAAATAAATATTTCAAACCTTCATATGAATATTTTAAGCATGACAACTACACATAAACACACAGCCAAAGTGCTCAAATCCACTCAAGAAAGACTATTAAGTCATCAACTTGCTCCTGACAGGATCCACTGAATATGGCAACAGTGAGAAGTCAGGAGACAGTTGGAATCATTTCAAGACTGCTAATTTAACTTGTCTTAAAACCAACCAATGCTCAACGTGTCATCATCAATGTCATCTCATCGCAGTCTGAAAAGCCTTCGACCTAAAGCAAAAAGGTCCCCAAGTGCCACCCTTCTTGTCTACTGGTTGAAAATCTAATTGGTTCTGCTGACAGGCTTGGGAATTGGTAGGAAGGCTGTTCAGTTAATCTCCAAGGGCCAGCAAAGAGCTCAGTATCCATCTCTGAGCTTTGCTCCCTGGCTGTCGTAAAATGACTCTGATGGCAGTGCAAGCTCTTATGCTTCAGCTGTCTCCTGACTTCTGTTAAGTCAAATTCAATAAAGTTTGTCACTCAATAATCTGAGAGCTACCCAACAAAACCTCTTTGATCAATAACAGCTTGCCTGCTTGCACTTGGGAAGGTGACCTATTAAAGATTAAAAACACACCTGCTGCTTAGAGCAGAGAACATCTTTTTTTACTTTTAAATGAAACTTCATCCATTAAAATCAGTTTAACTATTAGAGGTGTATATAAAGCATTACAGGGGAAAAACAGAAATGATATAAAAAGGAGAGCTCAGATATGATGCTTCTTGATGTCTGAATAAAGGTTGATAGTTTTAGGATTCTGCTATACTGTACTGTATTTGGTGTTTATATAAACCATCTTCACCTCCATTTTGCATTTCAGTATCACATATTTATTTGTTGCCTGTGTACAGACAAAGCTTTGGTATTGCAACATTAATTCAATCCTCAATCAAAACAGAGTAATCTGTTGTCCTATGTCATTTACCTTCCTGCAGAAAATCATCAATGCTCATTCTAGGAAAATGCACTCTATTCTTTAAAGCCACAACACTCTTTTTATTTATGCGGTTTTCTTCATTCATCCACATACATAAGTCAAGGCTATGACCAGGTAGAACTCCAGGTGACTGCAAAGTTACTAAATAAAATTCATTGAGTTCAGAGAGCAATATAAACTATTGGGCAAAATTAGAGAAACATTTATATTCATTTTTCACATTCAAGCTCTCCTCTTGGAGATTAAAACTCTTCTACTAACCAAGAATTTTTAAATAATTAAAAATTTAATCAATATAATCAAGATGCTTTTTTTTTTAAGAAAAAGAAAATTGGATAGCACTTTTTTCACTGTTTGCTGAGGGCACAGGACAACATGCTTTGGCCTTTTCTTCTACCTAGGGATTGTATGTTTAGGATTCATTTTGTTTGCAATTCAACAACAATAATTTAAAGATGTTTCAACATGTTACAAGGGACATTATATTAAATAGAATGAGATAAAACTTTACAGAGTCATAATTATGGGTCAATATTAATAAAAGGTTCTGCCAGCATGTGACTCGTGTGACTTCGAGTTTCCTGACTGGCAGCTGCTCTCACCATGCAGCAGATGAATTTCCTTGTAGAGACAAATGTGTCCACCTCTAAATGCATGTATATCAGTCTCTGGTGTGGGTATTTTTCATAAAGTTTAAACATGTTTATTTTTGTAAGGCATTAATTTTCTCCCATGACATTCCTGGCACTATCGCCTAGGACGCATGTGACAAGGAGATATGGATTACATCTCCAACAGCCCCTAATAATTTCATCATAGTCTCTTTGAACTCTGCAGCTTTTTCCTGATCTGAATTAATCATTTCTCTCCTTCATTGGCTATTATCTCCTTGGTTTTGTGCTTCTGGTTTTCTGGTTTCTGTTTGAAATATCTTCATCAAAGCAGCTGCATACAGAAACATGAGTTCATTTCTGCTTTCATTTGTTTTCTCCTGATTTGTGTGATATGCATAGATCAAGGTTTTTAACTCCTGGATGTAGCAACACATAAAGTTCAGAAAGGCCAACATAATCTAATTAAGGTTTTCTGACTAAAATAAGGTAATTCTTCATGTCAGTTGAACCCTGGGATAAGGTGACTTGTTTCAGAAGATATCTTAGTTTGCTCAAATGTATAGTTATAATGAGGTTGAGATGAGAACAAGAAGCATCACTGTTATGATCATCTTTTCTGGTGAATAAAAAATTCTTGAAGGTTGTTCTATTAGTACATATATGACTTATAATATAAAGCTTTTAAGTCATCTAAATCAAATGACAATAACAAAAAAATGTATGTGGGTTATAGAGTATCAGAATCAGAGACAACAAAGGAATAAAGTAGGCTCTAGAGCTCTTCTAGTGGGAACAATTTCTTAGCAGACAAATGCAAAGTTTTGTAAAGGTCTAAAATAAGATGGCATGTGACTAAGCACCTGAGGATATGTTTGTAAAAATACATGGGGATGGGGCAGGAACAAACTTGCATTTGTCAAAGATCACTCGGCCGAACACGGAGGTTGGTTTGGAAAGTGCACAAGAATGAAAGCAGGGAGGCAGTAGGGTGCTGCTTCATGGCTCAGAAGGGGCAATGCCACTAGGACAGAATAGGGGCACAGTGGCAACTGTATCCCAGGGACAACCCACTGGGCTTGCGGTTGGAAGTCGAGGGAGCAGAGGTGCTCGGGTTGACCTCTAGGAGTGCATGACTGGTTGCACAGAAATATTCCTTTCTGATCTAGGAAATCTGAGAGAGGGCAGGTGTGGTGGGTGGGGTGGGCTGTCAATTCAGCTTTGAGTGTTTGCACTAGATGCTTTGGAGCCACAGGTGAACGCTCGTTTGCCTCCTGTACCCCTGCCTGGAGTCCTCCTTCCCCAAATGTACAGCCAGAACCTCTCATCCGTCAGGTGCCCCAGAAGGCCAGCATCCGCAAGAGGTCTTCTGTAACAGGGCCCCCTATAGTTCTCTCTCTCAAAATCTTATGATGATGTGAAACTGTAAGTGTGGTTAAACATACATTAAAACACTTTTAAAATACCAATAAGAAATGAAATGGAAATTATTCTCTTTATATGCTGTTCCCTGCCCAGAACATGCCTGTTGCTCCTCCCATGTAACATGCGCCAAGCCCCATTCAGCATCTCACCTAAATGCCTCCAAAACTTTATCTTACTCAGCAAATACCATCATTATCCATCCTGTTACCCAAGGCAGAAACCAGGGAATCCCTTGAGTCTTCACTCTCGTTTAGTTACTTTAGTTTCTATTTCCAGGCAAGCACAAAGCTCTAGCATTTTTTTTTTTTTTTTTTTTTTTTTTTTTTGCTGCTAAGCCTCTCTCAGTCTGTCGATTTTTCTCCATTCCTTCAGCCATAGTCCAAGTTCAGGTGATAATCACCCCCTACCCTGATTACTGCTCTTCTCCTACCCCAAATGGTCTCTCTGACTTTGGCTTACATCTTTCTAATTCAGTCTTTTTTTTTCTAATTTTATTTTAATGGTACATTTCAGATGTACATAGTGATAACATTCATCACAGGGGATTTGTACCTGTACATGATATATCTTGTTGCTTCTTTTTTTCCCATTCCCGTCCCTGCCCTTCACCCCCTCCTCCCTCC